>VXAL01002058.1:76632-140483 GCA_013399475.1 Chauna torquata | reverse complement strand
GCGCTGCCCGGGGCGGGGAGCGCCGGCGGGGCCGTCCCGTACGGGGCTGGCATTGTCCGGCGGCGTGCCGTGCTGTGCCGTGCCGTGCTGTGCCGAGCCGAGTCGTGCCGAGCCGTGCCGTGCCGAGCCCAGCCGCCGGCTGCGGCGCATCCTCGCCTTGCGAGTCGCGTTACGTGAGAGACATCCAACCGAAACAGCGTCCTGAGGGTCGCGTCAACGTCCGAACTGGAAATAAGGCAGTTCTTAAGGAAAGCCCTTTGAACTTTCGCCAGTATTTAATGACTGGAGGGGCGGACGGGGTGTGGAATAAAATATTCCTCGTCTTAATCAAGACGGGGCTCTGGAATATTTGCAACAAGAAAAACTGTAGAGCTCACAGAAAGGGTGCAGAAAACAGCCATCTTGAATATTTTAATCTCTGGCAAGTGTTTCTTTGGAACAAAATGGATGTTGGAGGGAAGCAGCATAGTTAACATTACTGTAGCCTTCCATTTCTAACACCATCCCTCTCACAGAATTCAGCTGGCACGAAGCAATGAAACTGGAAGGAATGCCACAGCCTTTCATCTACGTACAATGGTAATAAATAATCATAGTATGGATACTGTGGTCTGGAAATTTAGTACCTCTCTAAGTGATGGTGCTTTTTTTACCCATGATTTATATTGATTTGTTGGCATCAATGTAAGTCACATGTAATGCTGCAAAATCACTTTGAGGGCTCATTCAACATAAACAAACAATTGGTCTGGATTCACCAAGAATACATTTGCAAAGATTTTTTATCTTTAATCATACAATACATCGTTACTGTTGCTGAAGTCAAAGGGGGTATTCCTGCTGATTACCCTGGAAATTGGATCAGGCCCTCAGTTGAGAGTTTGTTGCGTATTCATGATATGAACCAATTATTCTAAGGATTCATTGTTTGGCCATAAAAATCACTCTAGGCTGAAATTAGGCTTAGAAAGTCACCAGGATTTTTTCCACTTTTACTAAAACGGATTAACAGCTGTCTTTTTTTTTCTTTTTTTTTTTCCTTCCCAAACTGATGGTGAAAACAAATACAACATGCTGATTTCAGATGCTTTTTGTTTTCATAAAACTACAAAACTGCTTTCCTTTTTTTTTTTTTTAACTCAGAATTGTAAGGCCCTTAATGCTGGTTAGGCCTTTCCAAATTTTGAAAATAATCATTTAAAAATAAGAAGTGTAACAACGGACTGACAGAGGGGTGTGGTGAGAGCAGAGACAATAAGTCAGTGGTTGAGATACAAGGCTCTGAAAGGCTCTTTCTGAGGGATTATTTATTTATTTATGTTCTTTTTGCTGTTTGCTTACTTTGGACCTACTCCTTCTGTAGATAAGCTCAGCAGAAACAGCTCAGTTAAAAAAACCAAAGACAGCTAATAAAAATAAAGCAGAGATGGCTGCAGAGCATTGTCTAAAGATTAAAGAATAGGACTGCAGGGCAGAACTGCGTGATTTTATTGACTTACTGATTTCTTTAATGTCAATTTAGGCAAAAATTCTTATCCTAAGTGCTAAGGATAAGGTTACTGTTAAGATTTGTATTGTTCTTATTAAAGTTTGTACATTTTTAAGGCAATTTTGAAGTTCTGCATACACAGTTCCTGATAATTTCAGTACCTTAATAGAGATTTACTTTCTGTATCTGAACATTTTTGCTTTAATTTCTCTGTGCCGTATTTTCCCCTGTGGATTGATGCCTTGAAATATATTTAGCATATGTTTAATAGGCATCCTGATGTTTATACAGCATTTCTTGAGACTATTTGGATCAAAAGGCACTATGAAGTCATGCAGCTTACTAGTCATTTTTTACAATTGGAACACGTAGGAATCTCAAAAGAATAGTGTTTCTGAAAAGCAGTGAGCAAAATTACTAAAATTCAAATGACAAGCCCCATCAGAGGCAAAAATTGCAAACTTCTATTTGTGAGAAAAAAATGCAGAGACTAGAAACAATAGGCTAGAAAAGCAGCTGCTGACTTCTTAAAGGACGTCTCATCCTAAAAATGAAAACAGCATTCTGTTAGCTGAAATTGTTAGTGTTATCTACGAAACAGGAAGATCTTAACTAGATTGAATAATACTGGGAATTCTGGGCCCAGAGAGGAAAGGCATATCAAATTAGTTGAAAGCTTAAGGAACTGCATTTAAATGTCATGAAACCCTGATTTATGTGGGAAAGGTATGTAGGATGCCAGGGAGGAAGCACTGTGCAAAGAGAGGACTGAGGAGATATACCTCTTTATTTTGTTCATCAAATGTGAAGGACAAAGAAATGTGATCAAAGCAGGTGAGTTAAAAACGTCTTTTTAATGATGGCTCAAACGATACATTTTGCCTGAAGAGAAACAACAGTATAATATTATCTTCTGTAAATAATAGAGCTTTTATTCATAAAGTTCATTTGCCCTCATATACCTAAAACATTGTTACATGAGGCAAACTCAGATGTTTTCCTCTGTTCAATATTATATTCCGTTAACATCACCTTAAGCGTAGGTGACAAAACTTGAGAGCTAGATTGCTTCTTCATAGGCGCAGGTAAACAGGCAGAGGAAGCTGCAGGACTACTTCTATCCACATGTTCCAGAAGCGCAAGAAAGTCTGGCAACTTTCGAATAACTGAGACCAAAGGGACTGGTGAGTTCATATTTTACTCTGAATGGACTGGGTACTCTGATCATTTTGTTTTTTTGTTCCACAGTAGGCTCTGCAAACAACTATTCAGTGCTTATTAGAGTAGTGCATATATTGGTAAGGAATAATGAATTTAACAAGCTGAGCACCGTTTGTAAAAATATCTGTTTAGAAATCAGTGTAGTTAAGTCAGTTGTATTGTTTAGAAGGGGATTGTAAAGTGATGCAGTAAAATGCCAGAAAAACTACAGAGACCAGTTTTGGTCTGCTTTTCTTTTTACAGATTACTTGCAAACATTTCTGTTTTTCCCCCAACATGTGTGTAGTTCAGATTACTTCTCTAAATATTTCTTGTTCTACCGCTTGGTTAAGAATAGGCAGTTACAGGTAGCTGCTAGTCAAAATTCAGATCTTCAGTTTTACTGGGGACGTAGTTTATCTGACATTGTTTTTTTCTCGGATGAAAAAATATTTTGAAACTCACAGATTATCTTTGCAGATACTCCGTGTAATTTGCTTAGCATCAGCAAAGTGAAAGCGATACAAAAAAGGTCTGTGCCATTAAACACACCGTGCTTGATACTGTTGGGCCTCACAGGGTTGGCGGCCTTAGGTACGTCGAATATAAATGAGAGATAAACCTCATAATTAATGATGTGCAAAGTTCCGAGTTCAGACAAATATTTGCAAAAATGTTTTATTCATTTGGCTTCAGCATTTAGAAAGGGATTCCAGTTTTGACTGGGTCTGAGTTAAAATGAAGAAAAATAGAAGTACTTTTCCTCTTTCGTTTTCTTTTGGGCCGCATAAGTCTCTTAAAGCAGAAGGTGGAGCTTCCCCACAGCAGTCAGCCTGGCAGACACACAAACAGCAGTGACTGTCCTTGACTTCTCTATTATGAATGGTTCACTCCCAGTTTGTAACTTGTTCCGTTATATAATTTTGTTCATAGCTTCAAAAACAAGGATCTTCTGTATGCCTAGCCTAAATATTTCCTTTTTTTTTTTTTTTTCAGTCATAAGATCCAGCACTTTACTACTGTCACACACTTTAAAATCACAGATATGCTGGCTGGAAAGGTAATAATTAGGAGTTTATGGTGGAAAGAAGATAAGATTAGCTGCAGTAGAGGTTTATTATTAGAAAATGAATAGCCCCATTTTCAAGATTTAAGAGACTTGTACAAATTACCCGCTGGACAGTTTTTTAGTTTCCAGTTCACATTAGTGCTGAAAGAACCATTTGGGGCCTATTACCCAGCTTTTGGAAAGTTTTCTTGTAGTGGAAAAAATTGTAAGGGATCTGGAAATGAAGACTCATCTGGCCAGTGGATGTTCATAAAATTCTTAATGACTTCAGCAGTCTTAGATGAGGCTGTTGGGGCTGGGCTGGGATCAGATGGAAACTACTGGACTGGCTTAGTGGAGGACCCACGACAAGTGTGGTGGTGGTAAGTGAAGAGGTAGGGCCTGGGAGCAGGATTTGAAATCTTAGAGTCTGTCTGTGGCTGGGTCAACATTGTCTCTCTTAAAAATGGTTATGTACTGTAAATTGCAAGGGAAAAAAGAGTATTTCTAATGCACAGGGCATTTTTGGGAGCTTGAATTATACTTAGAGGACTTCGGGTTTTCCTACAAAGGCAATTTATGATTTTATACATGCAATTTTCATGCTATCCTTTAAAGGATATATTCATCTGAATCGAAAGTGTTTTCAATTTAGTTTGTGTTGCATTGGAGGGTTTTTGTAGCTAAAATGAGAATGCATTTGACTTAAAATTGTGACATTGCTATATATGGAAAAGCTGCATTACAGCATTTCTACAGGCTTTTACATACTTCAGTAATTTTACTGTTACTCAGACATCTGTGTGCTTTTAACTCAGTCTATTCTGTTCATCTCAGGGGTAACTCGACGTTGGTGGTAATATCTGAGGGACAAATCTAGTTTATGATTGGTTTGACAGTTGGCTTGAAAAGCAGAATGCTGTGAAAATAATATTAATTCATTTTTAAAAGCCCTTCATAATCACTTCTAGCCTTGTCTGTGTAGTGTACCAAGCACATGATACTGCAGTCAGGCTCGTGGGTGTTATTGGCAATTGTGGATTATGTTGCCCTGTGAAATCCATGCTGATTTTCATATTTAAATCTACTTCCCTTTAAGGAAATCTAGGGGAAGTTGTCTTAGTCTCAGGGGCTGAGTGGACTGGTCCTGAAGGTGAGGAGTGCCGTGATACTTCCTCCAGGAAGAAAAGGCGTATTTTAGAAAAACTCAGCACATCGTTACTCTCTCGAGGAAAAAATATTTTGTCGCTCGTCCATTAGGCTACCATGTGCAACAGCAGTGTGCTGCTCTGCCAGTCCTTTGGGGCATTCCTTGTAGCGCTAGGAGGAGATCTGCAGATGTACTGAAGTCACAAGAACGATTATAAAGCCGTGTGTGTCCTGGGAAGATCTGAAAGGTGAGCTGCTGCAGCACAAAGTGGCGTTGCGGCATTGGTGAGACCAGTGGAGCGGGACATTCTTTGTTATCCTTACCTCTTTGGGAGATGAACATGCCACCAAATAAGTTTTTTTCTTTAAATATTATTGCTTATGTGATGAATCCTATTACTCTCTGACTTTGTTAGGATTGCTTTTGAATGACGAGCAGGTTTTGGGTTGTGCCACTTACTAATCCACAGAGGAACAACGGATTGTTGAAAAGATACACCAGTTGCTTGGATGTCCATAGCAGATGATTTCTGGGGTTTGGTGTTTCAGATACTCTGCTGATTTAGATAGTAATTAAAATTGCTCTCCTTAGGCTTTTTGCAGTGTGGACCTCGGTGTTGTTTTAGTTTAGAAAGGTATATTTTCCAGGGTATACACAGTACGAGCGGATCAGTGGAGGTGAGCACACAGCAGCCGGGGAAGCGGAGGCTGGCATGTCTTTCAGGGATTCAGAGCCATTGGTGAAGACAACATCTCCAGCCCCTCCAGCTCCAGGGACTCACAGCTCTCAGAGGCAAAACCTGCCAAGCCCCAAGCCCTTTGTGTCGTGGGCTGATGAGCCCAAAGAAGAATGAAACCTGTTTGCTTTTGTTGCGATCGTGCAGTCAGCGCCACGTCCATGCTTCCCACCGTACAGCCGTGTGCTAGCCTGTCAGGATATCAAAACAAAACCACCTCTCCTCTCTGTGATCCCGTCTCCTTTCTTTGCTGCTTTTCAGTGCCTGTTTTGAACAGTTTTTCTAGCCTGGGTCAGGTGATGCAGGCATCCCTGCTGCTCCTGCCCGCTCGCAGCGCCTGTGAATTAGCTCTCCTGGAGCAGCGTTTCCTGCCAGGGAGTGACACGAGTGCTGTCTCGCAAGATGAATTTTCTCTTTCTGTCTCCTGCTCTCTTCATTTCTCCTTCGTCTCTCTGCTGGATTTTGCTTCTGGGATCCTTGACTCCCTTTGTGTGCCCCCCCTTCTTCTCTTTCTTCCTTTCTTTCTTCCATTTTTCCCGTTTCTTGTATTCTCTCTTCACTTATTTTTCTCTCTATTATCTTTCCTGTCCTCCTCTGCATTCTTTCAATCCCAGCAGGGCTGGCGCATACAAATTGACCCCCTCCCAGCCAGTAATGTGATCGAAGCTCTTTGTGGCTCCTGCTATCTCTATGGTAACTATCAGGGGGGTCTCAAGAGTGGTGGTAGACCCAATGCACCGGCCCACGTACCGTTGTTCTTGCTGACATTACATACTGACCACATGGGCCTGACTGCTCATTTAAAACTACTTATTATTTAAAAAAAATACTGGTATTTTAGAGTGCTTAACTGGGAAAACTGACCGCATGCTTGAGCGCAAATAGTTGTTGGGTTCTCAGGGTTTTGAAAAATTGTTTCTGTGTTCAGAGCTGCTTTACTTGGCAAATCCGTTGTTTTCTAACTATTATAGAGCAGTGTGTTGGCTGTTTTATGGACTCTGGAAACGGGTTACGCTGCAAAAATGAGTATCCACATTGCAGTGGTAGCCACGGGCAGTGCAGTTGCACTGGTTGTAACCATGAGCACAGGCTGAGAGCCTAACAAAATATGGAACATAGGACTACGTATTTTAAATGTTGTGAACACGTGCTTTTCCCTGTGCTAACCAGCGTACAGCATACCTCTCAGGTGGCTGCTGTAATGCAGGTATTAAGAACGAAACTGTAGGTAAGCGTTGTGGTGATAATACATCTGCTTGTCCACAATTTGGGATTTGTGCAAGCATGAAACAGCCGTAGGATCTGACTGAAGGAACCACTGAAAAGCCTGTGGTGTGGGCAGAAGAAATGGACCCAGTCCCTTTTGGCTACTAGGGTTTCCTCAAGGAGCCAGAGAAGCCGGCAGGAATGCGGGGAACCAGAAAGACTGCATGAAACCTAAGGCTGCGTATATTACACCAAATCCAGTTGCTCAAGGGAGAAGACACTAGCCCTAGAACTTCTGAAGAGCTTAAATTCATAGTACAAAATCGATTTCCTTCAAATACTCATGGAAGCTACTATTTGTGTAGTACATGCGATATTAAAACTGTATTTCTTGTCAGGACTGTACTCTTTATAATCACTGTTTTTTTTTTTTGCCCCAAACAAATACTTCTATAATATTTATGTCCAAAAAAGAGGTTCCGTTTCTAACTCCATCTGTTAATTCCATTAATAACATCTGCTTGTCGGCAGGAGTAATTAAAACCTATGGTCATTTTTTTTGGCAAGATTTATCTGACTTTTTAAAATAAATTGTGTTTCCTTTGTCATACAGCTTTGCAGAAATAAATTTCAGAATGTAGGAAAATGTTGACTAGCTATATTATATCCTAACGTGTATCACTGCATCACTTAGGATGTGCAATGTCAGTCAGTCAGCTACATTTTACTGGCCTTTCTGCTGTTTGAAAATGTACTACAAAATCAACACCATCCTATTTGAATCTCTAAGTCAAGCAATAACAGTGTTGACACTGAATCATCAGTTTGCCCAAATCCTTGAAAAGAATACACTTCAGAAGATGATTGTTAGATTTTTCAGCTGGCTCTACAATCTATATTCACAGCTTTACTAATTGTTTAGTCCACTCAGATGTATTTCGACTGAGAGTTTTACATCGACCTACCTTTGAATAGAACAACATACGTAAATAAACTGCACTTTTTGGTGAAATCCAGTCGGCAGTGAAATGGTTAACACTGTGGGCATTTAAGTGGTCATAATTAACAGTCCATTAAGATGAATGGACAAAGTTCTCACTTAGCAATGCTATTGTTTAATTCTGTCTGTTTACAGACTCAACAAGATGACAGTATGTGGCTTGACATGCCTGGGGTTTTGCACCAGGGAAGTTAGGAATTACATTTTAAAATAAATGATAGTCCTAGATTAAAAAAAAAAAAAAGTTTTTGGAAACACATTTGCTACTTTTGAGGACTTCTAGTGCCCCAATTCATGGAGATATGAGCAAAATAGCAATTTAATTCTTTTGAATAATTGGGTTTGATACTAACTTCTGTTTTGTTTCCCAACTGAACAAGTCCATCAAACCCAAGACCTCGCTACCCTTCGTCTCCTCCCTGTTTCACAGTGTCTTGTGTGAGCGCTGCCGTTTGTAACCTGTTAATACAGAGGCAGGAGGAGCTCAGCTCTCCTGATCTGTAAAATGCCCCTGATTCAGATGGATGACTGCTTTTTGACAGTGTTTAACATTTTATATAAAATCCTTCTATTAATATAATCAATATTTATCATTAAAATATGAAATAGGCCACAAAATCAACATATCAGACTAAAAAATCACTGCCGTAAAAAAGTTGCATTTATTTGCCTTTTAAGTCACTTAGATTTTACAAGAGTCATTGTTCAACCAGAATTTTCTCCAGAGCTGCGAAGTTGGAAATTTATTTTGTTAAGAGCAAGCTGAGCCTTCCATGTAATATGTTCATTTCAAGCTCTGAAGTTTAAAAAAAACCACCAAAAACCAGCCACCACCACAGATGCACCGAGACTTGCAGCAAAAGTCTGGGTGTTGCTAACATTATGCTGCAGAAGAATGTAGCTTTCTCAGCAAGCTTGAAATCAGATGTCTCAAGAGAGCTGAGACAGGCCCAGCCGGAGAATTCGCTATTTGAACAAGCAACTTTTTAGCAAAAGTGAGCTAGTGAAACTGTTTAGAGAAGCATATCGTTTTGAAGTAATACACTGTTCTTTTTAAAAGGTCTGTATTTTATAGGTACATTTTTTTTTCCTTGTAAAAGATTGTGAGTGTAATTAATTATAGGCAATAAATTATAAGTGCATTTCATAGCTCCTGGATGTCTAGCTATATGACGGCGCTCAGAAATGAGGTTGTTAAACATACTGAAGGGGAATAGCATGAGCAGTCATTTTAGCTAGATTTTATTCTTTATTTTGGTATCCGAGTACCTGAAAATAATATGGCAAATATCAACATTTCTCTGAAAATGTTTTAATTAATAATTTGAACATAAATTAATGGATTTTTTTTGCAGACGCTGTTTTGGTCTAAAGTACAGGAATGTTTGCTAAAAGATAACCTCAAAATGCAATTACATACTTATGTTTCCCTTTATGTTACCCTTTCTTGTTCGAAATAGCATGTTCACAAACAAATTTGGTTTTGTACGCCTTCTAGAGTTTGGATTTCTTGTGCTTTTAAATTTGACTTTGAAATTTAAATAATGTTAATGATTTTTTCTTTAATTAATGTTGATGCTCTTAGTAAGAAGTCTTGGTGTTCATTTTAGCAAGCATGTGCTGGGTTAAATTTAAATTAGGCCATAATCTCTTACATGTATTAATATAAAAAATGCACCTGAAGGAGCCAGAATGATTCCTGAAGATGCTTTGCAGAAAATTGCCTTTTGTCATATTTTCTTTAAGTCAGATTTAAAGAAAAGTAAATGGCATAATTGTAAAGTCAAGCATTTGAAATTATTTCAGTAACTTGACTCCTATGTCTCAGTTTAATATAAATTGTTAATATTTTGAAAACAATGCAACTGAAAGCAATAGTCTAAATAAACATGAGGAAATACTTTATGCTGTGTGCACCCAGGAAAACTGTTTTTAAAAAATGAAATAATTGATTTTATTGATCAAAAATAGAATCCAAAATAATATACGAGAGATACTTGGAGACTAAAGCTGCATTTGAAGAACAGTGGAATTCTTACGCATTAAACATGAATTAAAGCAGCTAAAATGAGTTTTAGCATCCTTCTTTATCTCCTCGAGGCACTATCTTTGGCAGAGTAAACATGTGAACTCCAGCAGATACTAATTAAGTATGGACAATTGAAGACACGAAGCCTCAAGTGCAGATCCAGGGACCTGAGTTCATGGTATTGATGAACCACGGTTCGTGGTTCAGAGGTGAGCTGCAGCTCCCGAGCACGCCTCCGCTGACTGCAGTGCTCCTGAGAGCTTTTTAGGTACTTTAAGAATAAGCCCCTCTAGGTCAGAGTATGGGGCGGTGATTCTCCTGGGAGGCTGGTTTGAGTCCCCCAAGGCTGGGGGTGTCATTTGAACTCATCTCTTTTACTTGCTGGTGCTATTGCTGCTGCTGCTGCTGGAGTCTTTGTAGGCAAAAATTGTAGGCACTCCGAGAATTCTGGGGCTGACTCATGATGAAGTAGCTGTTGCTGCTGTGTTTGAGGCTGAATTTGGTGCAGCTGGTACCTGGTAGCAACATGGGCTTCGGGTTGTTCAGCTGCCGTCACTGGATGGCAGTGGCTCCGGGCATTCACAGATACCAGGATTTCCTGGTGAAAATGATCTACCGTCAGGTTCCCGTGAAGGGAGGAGAGGGCTTGGAAGGTCCCTGGTTGGAATCAGGCCGTGAGATGCTTCTGGGCCTCACTCGGAGCGTGGGGATGCTGTCCACTTTCCAGAAGCTTCACAGCTGCGTCTCCGGAGCTTGTGTCAGCTGTAGCGGGACCACAGGCTAGTTCTCCGTGTGGGATAACTGAAATGAAGGGGTGATTGATCTTGGTTACTCAGGCTGCTCTGTAGGTGGGCAGACCTGTATGGGAGCTTGCCTGTCTTTGCCTGTGTGGCATTTATTTTTTAAGATTTGTGTTTCCTAGTCTATTGGTTTCTGCAATATATAACCTTTGTGTAGGGGCATCTTGTCAGCAGCTCAGAGGCTGAATGCAATGTGAATACTTCTTTTTTTTTTTTTCCTCTAAGAATAGGTCATATTTTACCTTTCATTTTACCTGATACTCCATTTTTTGTTGATTGATGATTTATATTAGTGATTTATATTAGAGATGCTTTCATTCATCTTTAATTGCAATTGCTCCTAGTTTCAGCAGCCCTCTGTATCCTTTTTTCTTCTCCTGGATTTGTACAGTAACTGACCACGAACACTTTGCTTCCCTCAGAACATAAGCAGTTGGTTTCCACAGATAGGAGCTGACTGGTTGCAGGATGTTTAATAACTGTTCTTGAAGAGTAATAATACAGTGTTTCTTTGTTACAGCTTTAAAGAATCTGCTGTGATAGCTCCGGGCTTTAAATGATGATGTCAAAATGTTAGAGAGGAAGGTGGCCGGCCATATGTGAGGTCATGAGTCTCACTGACGCGTAAAGCCTTGAAAGACAACTGTGGACTGGAGATGAACAACTGCGTGCTGTAGGGGAATACCATGCAGGAAGGACACGTTGGGAAGCAGCACTTCTCCAGGAGATCATCGTCACTGAACTGGTAGGCGTGTTGTGGGTTGTTCTTGTGGGAAGGAGAAAAGTAATGCATCTTAAATGCCCACTGCCTTTTCTTTTAACTTTTAATGCTCAGTTAAAAGGGTTCCAATGCCTAGTCAAGTCTAACTTTACATTTTAAAACAACAAGATTTTATTAAATTCCTTGGGTAACTGTTCTACAAGCCTTTAAACACAGTGTCTAAACTCAAGAAAAAAATAACGTGAATTCTGGTAAATTTTGGAACAGGTTGAGAAGGTGAATATTTATGAGAATGGTACAATGTATTTATCCTTGATACAGGATCTGCAGGTTTCTTTTATGTTTTGTTTTTTGTTTTTTTTAAACTAAGGTTAAACATCCCTTTTTACAACTCTTAAGTCTAGCGCTGAGCACTTCCTTAAATGAGAAGAAGGAGGAGAATTTGCGTGAGTTTTATCTTCGTATAGGACTCAAACTTATTTAAGCTGGAGAGCGGTGCATATATGGCACAAAGTTGTGGATCTTGATTTATATCAGGATTGTGGTGATATTTGTGTATGCTGTGTATTTTGCATATGCTGCTGCATACGCAGTTACACCTACTCAGCTCAATGAGATGGTATCAAACGAATACTCGTGGTCTATCAGTGCATGGTGCAGGTTTGCCTAAATGAGACAGGATGTTTTTTGCAGAACACAGACAGTAAGTACTGAAAAACTAGGAGGCTGTTAAGATGTATTATTGAAGAAAGAATACTGCTAAAATGCAACACTGCTTTCAGAGAGTAGTCCTATGTGTGTAATGACTGACAAGTGATCTCTGATCCTTCGTGCTTGGATGTGGTATGTGAAATCTCATACCAATTATTGTTATAAGCAGGACTGTGCAGATTGTGCTTATGCCTCAGAGCCGACCACTCGTCTGGGTCTGCTAAGCCACAACAGTTCTCTAAGTATTGTCTTCTACAAGCAGCAAAAGATGATGCTGAATGATACTGATACCATTGTTTCAAGAAATTGCAGAGTGTTTTTTAAGAATTATAATAATCTTTAATAACAGTTTAAAGGTAGTGGAGGCCAATGTCTTTTCTGTATGTCAGACATGACATTTCCAACAGTTCACTTTATTATGTGCTATCTAGGAAAGCTTTTCTGAAAGTCAGTTTAAGGCACTAAAATAATTCTAAGCATGTTTGCTAGTATCTGTTGTAGTAATAAATGAATCATTGCCTGTTTTTAAGACTAGGTAGACAATTAACTCTGTATTGATGTGATATTTTTCCATTTTACTGGACATAAGTTCATGTCTCATGGGTTGATACAGTGTGGTTTTAAACTCCCATTTTAGGTAAAATGGCCATTATTTTCTGCAAAGGACAGCCCTTAACATGAAATTTGTTAGGGCATCTGAGTGTAGGTGCCTGCAGCTGCCAAGGGCCTCTGTGTTCTGAGTTCTTCTTCAAGGCACAGTGAAGCTTCTGTAAACTTACTTGAGCAATATAGACCACCCGTTTCTTAACAAAATTACGGTAGTCACCAGAAATGGAGGCAAGGCATGGCTATCTTTTTGGTGTTGATATTTACATTCACTGTAGTTTTTTTTTTTAATGTCAGTTTTTTTCCAAATGTTTTTGAAATCCCATCTATTTTATTCATAGAGTAAAGGAAGGAAGAAAATCAGTAATTGGTCCCTAGTGAACAGGAGCTTAATTTTAACTGAGATCTCCTTGTTTGCATGCCCAGGGGAAGGGCCATAAGACATGCTGTTTGGGAGCCAGCGGAATGGATATCATTGGGAAGACTGTGCTCCAGAGTTAGGAGAAGCCTGGCCTGAAATGCAAGCTGAAGAGTTTTTTTTTTTTTTTTTTTTATGCCAACTTATTTCTCTTTCTTGCCAGAAATACTGATTTTTAATGAAAAGCAGGAATGATTTTTTAACTTGTTGATAAAAAATGAGTGATAATTTTGTGTCATAAAATTTGTTCTGCAGAGGAAAGAGGGTAGCTTCAAACTTCATGGCATATCTAGTTGATGTAACTTTTAGATTTGTAACGTGTAACCACATGTGGGAGAAAGGCACTTTGAAATATGTGGCGATTGTAAATGTATCACCTACTCTGCAAGATTTACTGATGGGGTATTTGGATCTTTTCCTAAAACACTTGCTATGGAAATTTCTGAGGAATTGATGCCATACTATTTACTAGCTGTATGGTTTGGCATGGGGTTCTCTCCTGGCAGTGCCAAGTGGCTGGGCTCACCTTGAAATGCTGTGGTTCACGCTAGGCCTTGGGCTTCGAAAATTATTCGTCTTTACCAGCAGATTCTGGAGGAAGATCAGAGCTGCAATTAACCTATTTACAGTTAAAGCTTACGCGTGGCTTACTCAGAAAAAAAACTAAACTTTAAAACAAAAAAGATAGAAAAGTCATAGAGCAAATGACTGAGTAGAGCAAATCTGGTTTTAATTAACTATAAAATTGGTTGCAAATGTTTTCAAAAACTTTTAATGTTAATGTGTTGGTAAGTTTTTGGAAGCTCTCCACAAGTGGCACGGCTCTCCAGGGACCTCACGAGTGGTGGAGATGCTGCACTTGCATCTGCAATCCACGAAGCCAGGTCCCTCCCAGGAAGGATGCCTCTACCAGGAAGCAGCGGAGTCTGGGACTGTATCTGGTGGTTGCCTGCACAGAAGAGTCTAGCTTCATGTACCTGAATGTGTTTTAACTCCCATCTGCTGCTTCTGCTGCTGCGAAAATTCAAGTCATTTGGTGTTTCCTTACTTTGAGACACTTCCTCACTTTGAGTCACCTTGGGGCCCAAAATAGCATTACTGACTTCACTGTGGACTCTCCCTCCTGCACATCACTTAATAGAGTGCATTTGACCATTCGCCTAGGGGTTTGTCTCATACGAGTGAGTGAGCACCCTTTTTAGAGGGGTGTAGTATGCATGGAGACTCGAAGGAAGTGGAGAGGGGTGAGGTAGTTGAGGGAAGCAGATACTATCAAATGTTGCTGTTACAGACATTTGACGAAAGCTTTTCCATGGGGCTGGAATGACTGGTTAATTTTAAGAATTGATCTCCAGTTATTAGTGGCAACTGAAAGTGGTGGCAGTAAAAGAAAAGGTGTTGGGATTTCCAGAGCAGTCAGTATTTCAGACTATATTAGTTTATTATAGATGAACATTGAAAACTCTCCGCCAGTCCTAAATGTTTAAATAGCTGAGATTGGCATTTAATTAGTAGAAATACAGTGTATATTTGCTAATTTAGGCTGCAAATCTAATTTCTGATCATTTCCAACATAAATGGACAATTGATTCCTGTGTGCAGCCAGGAGCTGGACTTGGTGATCCTTGTGGGTCCCTTCCAGCTTGGGATATTCTATTCTGTTCTGTTCTGTGAATATCAAAAATATTTTTTGTGGTGGAATCCTTTCCAAGCTGAGGTGCTTCTTTGGGAGTAATAGGAGTTGAATGTTTAAAAAAATTAATGTTTACTATCTGCGGAGCACTATTAAGCAGTACTTCATTTTTGTGAGAAGCTTGAACCTTACATAGAAAAAGTAAAGCCGTGTTAAAAAAGAACAGTAAGGCTTTGAAAAATGTTTTAATAATGAATCTGAGCAAATCATTTTAACAATAATTTACTCAGTGAATGTAAATAATGTAATAACTGATCTCAGCTCACAAGAGTCATACATTTTTCAATTTTGTTAATTAATATCTATATTTGAATTATTGTCTGATTAAAACAGTTGATACTTGTCTGGAGTAGCTCTTGGTCAGAGTTGTAGTAGCAATAATAAACACTGTTCCAGTTCTTTGACAGATGAGTGTGCAGGCATATCACAGGAGATTTTTACACATGTAGATTTAAAACCTTTCCCACATACAAATGTTTGTACATGATTTGTTCAGCACTACTCAGTTGCAAATGCAACTGTCGTGTTTTGCTTGCTGTCTGAGTCAGCAGGCTTTTCTTAGCAGTTCTGATTAGTGCTTTTTCTCGTTCACTTTCACTGGTGATAAATTGCTGCCAGGTTGCATATTGGTTCTCTTGAACCTGCTGGTACTGAGAGCTGCTGAAACAATTTTACCTGTTGTTAGCACATGTCAGGGAATTCACTTCCTGCAGCCTGGATAATCTCCAAGCAGGTACCATTTTTGGTTACTGGGATGCCCGTGTAGCCTTTTAAAACTATCAGTTTATACTGAACCCATGAGCCCTGTGTGCAAACCTTTCTGTAGTTAGTGAGGTGAAATCCTGCCTCTCCGCACAGGAACACTGGAGCAGGGCTCTGCATGTGGAAGGGGTGGAAGATGCTGTCCTCCTCGGTGCTGTGCTGAGTGCATCCGCTGCCTTCCCTCGGGTGCTGCTCTGCATCACCACTTGTCCTGTCCGTCTTGAGGTATGTGTGTGAAACCCCAGTAAACACAGCGTGTGGGTACCTCCCAGTCATCGTTGGCAGTATCTCCACTACCTTGTGGTCAGGTAGCAAAGCACTGTTTTTTCAGTTTCACAGATGACAACAGAGGTACAGAGTCACTGCAGTCCGAATCCTTAAAGGTACTTAAATAATTTCCGTACAGGCTTTTAAATGATGTGGATTTAACGGGAAATGATGTATTAAAATATGTCACCATCTGGGAGCTGCAAATTTGATCCAAGGCCATACAGGAAAGATTGGTCAAAATAGGAACTTGAATCCTGGTCTCCCAAATCCCACAGAGGCTGCCAAAACACTCGTCCAACTCTGGTGCGGGTTCTTGGTACATTACTAGCTGTAGAAGATCACACAGCTGTACACACAGAGTTTTGATGGGACACTCTACAAGCCCTGTTTGCTGATCCAGAGGGAACCTGCCCATAAGGTCCCTGGTGCAGGGAAGGTGACCAGGGGCTACTGCTCTACCAGTGAAGGCCCAAGTTAGGTATCTACCACGTGTCCGCCGCAGGTTGTGCAGCTCCTTTCCACAAGCATGAACTTCATTCTTTTTCTTTGTAAAAGGAGGAAGATATTTGTGTCAGACCGTAAGACTTAGTCTCAAAGGCTACCTGGGCATTGTTAGGATCTGGTTAATTTTACTGCTATGGAATAACTTACCAATGGGGAAGTTTCTTTGTAATGCCAGGCAATTTGATGCTTGACTTATGTCTTGAGCATGAGGACTTATATTCTTCAATAACACATCTTTTAGGAGGTTTGCACAAGCAGAAAAGTGCTAATTTGGATCTCTTGTTTCTGCCTTTATTCCTGTCATTTGTCAAATGAACCTAGTGTAATATTGTGTGTGCGCGCGCGCACAGTACTCGTGGTAGACATTTCAGTTCAGAAAACTTCTACTGGCCTAACAAAGTAGAAACATTTACAGGACTCATCAGGAGTAAGTAATAATTTTAATGGAGCAGTTAATTAGCTCTGCTCTTTTCAGACAGGAACATTAAAATTTAATGAGAATTAATAATTTCATAAAGCATGGAAATATATTGCCCCAAGCAAAATATGGTAAAAGACATTATCAGAAACAGCTATTTTAAATGAATGTAGTGACGTTTTCTCACATTGTTGGATGATCTATAATATTCGTATGTAGTAACTCTAGGTAAAGTATATATTTGGCTCACATTATAGGGTACATTGCTGTTTTAAGATACAATTTTCAAAGTCCTTATTGTTTGTGAATAGGAATACAAACTTAAATACAGTGTTGTAAATGTGGTTCTGTATCACTGTTGACCTTTTTCTTGACCATTTTAAAAACAAAACTACTGATCACCTTGAAGCATCATGTAAGAGCAACAAAATTTCTTTCCCATGGGCTATAATATTCTCTTCTGTCAGATCTATCACACTACTTATCTGAGTAAAATAAGCACATTACCTGTTTGAGAATGAGATACCATAAAAGAAGGACAGAAAATGTTTATCAGACAAAAACATTTGGGGCTATTTTAGTTTGACATCATTTGACAACATACGTAATGTAACAAACAACATACAAGCATTTAATTTAAGGGGATTTTTTCTTTAGTGTTTTATGTAAATGCTTATCTACAGTTTCTGTGTCTAAGCTATTGTTCACAGTATAAAAGGAAACCATTTCTCATTTCCAGATTCAGGGCTAGTTTAAATTGGCCTGGCTTCCAGTGACCTTCATGAGGTTGTACCAATAGACATGAGTGGAGGGTGGGACCCCAAAGCTTTAATGAGGGTTGTAGAAGTCCTAGAAGAGAGAGGAGGAAATTTTTTCTGGTTCAAGTGTAAAATGCTATTATATATACTATAACTGGTGATGACTGTTCTTCACAGAGTTTTTGCTTCTGTGCTTGAATATATATATGACATTCCTTCTTGTGTTCTTTGCAAATTAAAATAGTTGATCAATAAAACTGAAAAGATGTTGGATATTATGAACTGGCTTTCTGAATGTGGCCTGGCCTTGCATGCTAAACAAACATAACGTAAAATGGAGGCAGCCAAAAAAGAAGTTGATCCTGATCTCCCATCCTTGTAGTGTGATGCAGCATATGTAGTCCAACAGAGTTAAATCAGCATAAAACTGGTGCAACAGGGCAGAGATTCAGACTTTTATAGTTTCGAATCTTATTCCTAAAAGAATTATAGCCTAGATTAAACGTGTCAGGGCAAGTAAGAGCCAAAATAGAGCTTTTCTGCCACCAAAGCTGGGCTGTAGTACTCTATAATTAGATCACTGTTTGTAGGGAGATTTGAACTCCTCTTGCTGCAGCAATACCTAGCCAAAGTGCAGAAATATCAAACTGTTCAACTTTTCATGATAGTCCAACCCATTTCATTTCTTGAAACTGCAGAGCAGTAAAATGAACCATTCTTTCTTGCTGGCTTTTCTGAGCAAAAAATAGCAAGATGAAACCCTGGCTCAAACTGCAGACCCACAATACATCTCCCACCACAGATGTGAAAGAAAATTACCCCTGAGGGTTTTTTTTCTGTAAAAATTTGCATTTAAAATGAAAAAAAGTGATCATTACAGATTTTCAACAGTCATAATAATATATATGTATTAGTAATTAGCAATGTATACATATATAGGCTGAAAACTGTGTGGGAGATGAGTAACTGGAGTGAATGTTCCAAGTGTTGGCCATCCAAATGTGTTCTACTTCTCTCATAATTTTTTAGTAAGTTTTATAACAACACTAAAAGAGAATGTTTTTCTGCCTCTTTTTCATCTTGCAAGCATGATGATTTATGTTACAGTAATGATTTTTATGCATTGCAGCAGCACTGGGGCACTAGGAATCAGAAATCAAGAGCTGCTGTTTCCTTGTAACAAAAAGACAATCTCTTCCAGAAAGCTGACAAATACAGGAATATCGGAGAGAGTCAAAATAGAGCAGGGAGGACATTGCAACAGCACCGATTATTGAACTTGCAACTATGAAGAGTCAGATTTGACTATTACTTGTAATTTCTGAGAGGCGAGTTGAGCAGACACAGGATGTAACAGCATTGTAACATTCCCGTGGTCTGACTCGAGCTGTGCTGCTTGCCCTGGAGCATGTGCTGGAGGTGGCCCTGGTTCAGTCATGATGGTTGTTTTCTGGTCCTGTTCTGCAGGAATTTTCCCTTGGTGTCCCTAAGGAGCTGGGAAGGGGGGGGAAGAAGGAGAGGTCGTGTCTGGTACCTCAGTTACTTCATTTCTAGCTGCTTTGGAGGGGTTGGTGCCATAAAATGACTGCAGCATTCCCTGCAGGAGGACAAGTGGCGGCAAGCTTTCAGTGACCTCTGCCTGCCTCTGCACATGCAGGTAGTGGACAGCCTTACCCTGCTCCTCCTGCCTGACCTGCAGGAGCTCTCTGCCAAGGAAATTGCTGGGGTTTTCCATTTGAGGTTTGACTTACACCCGCCTCCATCCTCACAGGGGTCAGGGCTATGAGGAGCAATTGTTTTTCACTCACATCATGGGTCTTTCCTCACAATAACATAAAAAAAGGTGAATGCAGATAATGGATTTTCTTTTTGGTTTAACCCAGACCTTTTATGTTATTTTAATGTTGGTTTAGAGTATAATTAGAGAGCATTTGGCATCAGCAATAGTACGCTTCATCATCATCATATGATATGATCTGAAACCTAGCTACTTAAACCCATGAGATGATTAGTATCTTATTGCTGTATTTTATTAAATATTTATGCCAAAGTTTTCTTTTCAGCGTTTGCAAATCTTTTTAGTCAATTAACAGCAAAATGTAAAGCTTTCAATTTGTTGAGAGCTACTGTAATTATATTTACTTTGCAGTTTATTACCATATGTTTAAAATGTTTGTGTGTTTGTATTACACCTAAAAACTTCATTAAAAGAACATTAAAGCTGCAAAGTGTAGTATTCTGAAATTAGGAAATGATGGAAGTATATTTTCCTTTGCAACTTTAAAACTCTTTAGGGAAATCAGAACTGCTTATTAGCTGTCTAGACTCAGCATACAGCACGTGAGGAGAGGCAGGCGCCTCAAAGTGGGATATAAACAAACACGTGATGGAAGCCACTATGCTGATAAATCAGGGGTGCCGGAAACGGGGTACATCTCCCCCAGAAATATGAGCTCTCTCCAGAAGTGAAGTACCTGACTACACTCAGAAAGGAGCTTCCTTAGTTTGTGTGGGATATGTAGCCTGTAATTAGCAGCTGTGCTGATTTAAGCTCCTTTCCCCAAGGACATCAGGAGAGTCTCTGAGACAGAGGTATCCTAACAGGGAAGACTCCACAGTTCCGTACTGCAGTGACATTTCTATTTATTTCATGGATAGTGTAACATCCTGGCTTTTACAAAGCTGCTTGTGCATTTTACATATGATCGTAATTGGATAAATGCAGCCATTGTTGTAGGAGTAAGAACTGATATCTCGGGTTCCCCATCTCAGGCATCACCTCCACCACTGAGAATGCAGACATGCTCTTGCCCATTTTCTCTCACTCAATGGATCTTCACTTTGCTTAATTTCAGCACACCTTCAAAATAAAGGGGCAAAAGGCCATAAACAGATTTGCCCAGTAGCTGGGAGGTAAGAGTGTTCGAACATCCTTCGGTCTATGAAGAAATAGCCTAAATCTGCTGTTCCGGTGCAAGTCCTCAATCATGAAGCTGTTTTGTACAAGGGATTACTGCTGTGAACTGTGGTGGCATCATAAAAATGGTGATCCCTGCTCTACCTGTTGAGAGAGAGGCTGTAGGTAGGTGGAGAGTTTCAGGCTGTGCATCCCAGATGGACAAAGGTCCTCACTTCAGCCACAAGGGAAGCGACTAAGCCACCACTAGCAGTGAGATTTAAGAAGTGCTTGTATCCTCAATGTGCTTCTCTAGCAGAGGGCTAAGGACTGTTTTCTCTTCAATGAAAGTTGAGATTCTTTTCTGCATTTCAAGAGAGGCTTGGCAGGCACGAAGCACACAAACCCAGCTCTGATCTGACCTTCACTGTTCTCCCTTTCTTTATGTTCAGTTGGATCTTCAGATTTGAATATCCTGAAGCTCTTGCATGGTCTCATTCTGGATCCAAGTTTGAGCTTTGTGGATAAGATTCATGCCAGCATAAGAAAGACTTCACAGTGAGCACACAGCTACACAGGTAACCTTTCCCCTTGCAGTGGGTTGCTTGTAAAACATTCACCTAGTGTCCTGGCTAGAAACAATTGGATCTAACTGAAGTTTGTGGGACTGGGACTTATTTAAATAATGGAGAATTTGTGCACCACTTTTAAATGCTGTTTTCATGAGCACGTAAATCCCGTTCAGCAATATTGTCAAACTGCTATTTTATGTGGTGTACCCTATGTAATGGTATGTGATGCAAGACTACAATTTTTGCTTCCATGTATTTCAACCAAAACTTCTGGAGGAGTTCTTCAGCTAGTGTGGATTCATGTAGCTCCTTTGGTTTTAGAGTAAATGTGATTATACACCAGTTAAAGAGAGTCTCCCTTCCTAATGTCATTTCCTTGTTGTTTTTTTTTTTTTTTTAAATGTGGTATTTTTCTGTCATTTCGTTTTTCATTCTTTTACCAAAAACCTTAAACGCTTCCCTGTAAACATTAAAAAATCCACTTGTATCTTTGGCATCAAATGTAACAATGGAACTTGTTTTTACATCTCTCCATGGTACAATATAGAGGCATTGCCAAAAGCTATCCACTATTGTTACGAACATGGGAATGGAAGACATATATAAACATAGAAGTGTAACCTCTTTCTCCAATAAGATTTTATAATAGCAACAGTGAACTTGACCCAGTGCATTTCCTGTAGGGATAAGGTGACCCGCAGGGGTTAATGGCCCGTGGCTTTGCCTTGGGCTATCATCTCACCCAGCCAGTGATTAATCCTGAAGAAATGCCCTTTGCTCCCATCATTATCCCTTAAATGGAGCCTTTAGAATTCAAAATAATTTTGGAATGGAATTTACCACTGCCCTGCACTGCTTTCATTGTACGGAACTTTACTGTAACTGCATGTCACACTTGCATAAATAACCTTCAGAACAAAAAAAAAAAAAAGAAAAGAAAAGAAGATTAAAGCACTGGCCCAGAGAAAGGGAATAAAACTCCAGTGCACATGACCACTGCCAATAATATATAATATTCCAATGGCAGGATGATGCAATAACAGGAGGATACAACTGCTGCAGCAAGTGGAGGAATTGGAAAGTACTAAAATATTTGCAGTACATAAGAGTTTTCATGTGCTAGCATTGACTATGGCATATTTTCATGCAGCAATGTATTGTGTTTTTGTTTGTTTACAGAGTTGGTTTCCAGGCATATTCTTGAGAAACTAGGTTATTTTCATAAACTGATAGTGGCAAGGTCCCTGCACTGGAAACTCACAGTCTGAAAAGCTGTGTGAGGGATTGGGTTATTCCTTCACAGAATAGAATAATACAGGACAGAGTGCAGAAAAAGCTGAGAATGTTGAGATAGCATTCTGATTATTCAAAACCAGAAAGTTTCAGTTCATCTGCTGCATTCTCCTGCAGGTCCATCATCTGCAAAATGTATCTGTTAGCATAACATCTCAGGTATTTTTAGGGCAAAGGCAGTAAAATCTGTTTTTAGTGTAGCAATCTGCAATCTCAGTCACTTATTTACTCCCTTCTTACATCATCTGATGTAGGTTTTGTACCTGCCCGTATTGAGATAATACCTTCTACACAAGGCTGTAGAAGCAGTTCAATTTACTTATTGGCTTTTATGTTTTAATAGACACAAGTCTTCTCATACACAGTTTCAATCAATGAATATTTCAAATAGTAAGTTATTCAAGATCAGTGCTGGACAACCAGTTTAAGGTAACAGCTCTGGAAGCCAGCCCTGGCTGCTGAACACCGTACCTTTGTGGTGCTTGTCTGCCAGAAGCTGTGGCACTAAGGGACATGGTTTAGTGATGGGGCTTGGTAGGTCAGATTGACAGTTGGACTTGATGATCTTGAAGGTCTTTTCCAACCTAGATGATTCTGTGGCAATATAGAGAATCCTATGTGCAGATTTTATGGTCTTCTTTTTTATCATTCCAGTGAGGGAACCCAGATCAAGGCTTTCATGAAAACTAGGGTTCTGTGCTGTGCCAGAGTTCTCTTCAGGTGATACTAGGAGTGGTTTCTGATAAGTGTGGTTGACGGTGTAGCCCTTCTCTGAACCCTTATCTTGCTTACTGGGAGTCTGAGATGGAGCCTGGACTCTGGGCTGTGTGTGGATCCCTGGTCCTAAATCCATGAACAAGAACTCATTGGGTCCGTGGCTGAAGGCACAGTGCAGGTCTGCACAGGAAGAACTTACATGCTGAACTGCTTTGAAATTTAAAGCCCAGACCTGTGTATACTTTGGTTTTATTTTTTATTTTTAAGTTAATCCAGCTCCTCACCTTCTGCAGTGGCCCGAAAATCCCATGCTATGCTATTGCTTTGTGCTGCTGTTGGGCCACGTGGCAGCAGTACCCAGAGAGAAGTGTGGTTCCTGCGTTTGGAGACCAGGACTCTGGCATCCTTTGCTGTCTCAGTTGTCTCTCTGCACCATGCCATTGTCAGACCTGCCATAAGGGCAGATAATCAGAATGTGCTGCTTTGGCTTGCTATTCTTCTTTCTTAATTGCTGTCTGAATAATCTCTCTTGTACCTCACCCTCCATTGATGGTGTGTCAGTTAAATTCTGAATTGACCAGAGGATGTGTCAGACTGTGCAAAGATGCAGGACCACTTGGGATATTCTTGGAGAGCTGTATCAGCCAGAGGGTGCAACCCTGGAGCCATCTCTGTCTGACCTGCTCCCTCATGTTTTGAAATATTTTCCCCATGCTTTCTCCTCAAATTTTCTTCATGTTCCAATATTGGGCTAATACTGAGTGTGTTTTTGTAACCTATTAACTCAGCACTGTTTGTAGATAAAGATATACCACGAAATGAAAAAGAATCATTTAAAATAACATGGGGAAGAAAAAAGTGACTACTGCAATTTTTTTTCCCCGTGATGCCTGAAAAAGTCATTAACTGTGCTTATGATGTTTGCTTTTTTTTATTTATCTTGCTGCTTATTTTTTGTAAAGAATGTAAACATTATAAACTGCTGGTGTTTAATTATCAATACTTACATCACTCTGATGCCTGTAAGATTTTTCTGAAGAAAAGAAGTCTTTGCTTCTCTTGTAAGAGAAGGTTGCTTATCAACATATGAGATTCCTAGTGCATTCTTTAGCAAAACCAGGTGTCAGTCTAGATGTTTACATATGTACGTAAACGTGTGTATGAAAAGCAGAGTGCATGTCTTTACTACTGGCAGTCATTTCAGTTCTGGAAATCAGAATGAAAAAAAGCTTACAGTTAAGTTTTTTAAGTGTTGCAGCTGCTAGGAAAAAAGGAATTTTGTCTGAAAATTACAGTTCTGATTCTGTTTTACTGGGAAGCAGAAACAGTAATAAATTGTATCATGTTTACAAGCACCTGTACAAAGTATTGCCACATGTGTAAAACGCAAGGGCACAGAAGACCACTACAATAGTTTGGACATCCATCCTGTACTGTTTTGCTGGAGGAAGAAAGTATCTTGGGCCACCTGTGAGACTGGCAGAGCAGTCTGAGACAGGACCAGTGTTACTGCTGTCACTGTAATCCAGGATTATCAAAATTGGATTTATGTCATGTTGTTTACTCAAAGACAATGAAATTCCTGGTAGGTTTCATGTCTTTCTTCTATACCAGCAGCTGTGAGAGAACATTTAAAACAAACATATGCCTGAAAATAATTCATTATGAATTCTGTTAAATTCTCCCAACTGTTTTCATTTTAACATCAGTTTTAGAGCATTGTTTCATTCTGTGTGTGGACAGAATCTGGCACCATGGAAACTGAAACCTGAACGAGACCTCTAAATTTTATTAGAGTATAAATAATGGTAGTAATTTGATGGGGCTCCTTGTGTAACAGAACAACAGAGTGGGGTTTGGTTTACAGCATCTTACCATGCCTTGTCTGTATGGCTAGTGTTGCAGATTGCTTTTCCACATACTGCCTCCTGCCAGTAAGAAGGTCGTAAATGCCCGCTTTAATCACTGGTTATGTCTAAGAAAAACCGATTTCATCCCTGTATAGGGTGACAACTTCAAGAGCCTGAAAGAGTGGAAAATATGTTCCTATTGAGGTGTAGTTGAGGCTGTGACTTGGTGATACAGAGGCTGTGATAGAGACCTGGTCTCAAGCGTGTTAATCTGTAAAGAGAGCAGAGCTAGTGATTGGTTCCACAATACTCCTCTGCTGAGACATTGGAGGGTCTAGGACTCATCTAAAATTCCTTTTATTCAGAACCAGGGCAGAAAGGAATAAAAAAGACAAGTTCTTAAAATTTGAAAACAGGAACTTTTGTGACACATTTTTTTTGAACAAGGTATTGTTTCTAGCCAGCTCTGTAGGTTGGAATTCATGAAATGTACAGATGGTATGGCACATGGGTGGCTGTGGCACTTTCTCCTTCTCTTGTCTCCTCACGCAAAGAATTCAAACACCAAATATTGCTCAGAGGAATATAAAA
Source organism: Chauna torquata (assembly GCA_013399475.1). Classification (NCBI taxonomy): domain Eukaryota; kingdom Metazoa; phylum Chordata; class Aves; order Anseriformes; family Anhimidae; genus Chauna; species Chauna torquata. The sequence goes on along the minus strand of VXAL01002058.1, from coordinate 115,045 downwards.
TGAAGAACTTCATTGTTTTGAGTAATATTTTGCCCTTTCACTTCCAACACTTTAGCTGACCATCACGACCTTTCCTTTTCTTACGGGGAGGTATTGGGATATGTATTGCCTTTGCTGGCAGAACCAAACTGACTGCTTCTTAAGTCAGCTGGTAGATGTTTTCCTGTGGCAAAGTAATGTCTGTGTATCCATTCCCTGGTACAGAGGTTCTTAAGCACGATAGAAGGGAATGAGACACATAGAGAAGCTGTGCGCGAGAGATCCCTTCAGTGCATCAGCATAGCTGGTGACTGTATGTATTCCCCAGACAACTTTTTTAACAGAAGAGGAGCAAACAGCCTTCTGGAGTAATTCTTGTTTGCAGAGATTTTAGTGCAGCTGTCAAGTAAGGGCAGCGGAGCCAGGATTGTTCCACAGAGACCTGTGGCATTGTGGCCATGATGCAGCCATATATCATCAGCTTCTGTCATTCGCAAACTGCAGCCCCTCACGTGATAACATAGAGTACTGCTGCTCCTTTACTGACTTGGTCCCTGGTTAATCAGTTTGTTCAGGTTTTAAATGCTGTATTCAAGCATATTTTTAACAATGAAAAGCTCTCTGTGTTAAAAGAAAGGTCCTACGTATTGGAGTCACATTCTTTTCTCTCCAGTCATTTCAGTTTTTGTGTCACTTGATTTGTGGTAGCTGTGGCTCATTATGAGAAGTATTTGTCAGTGTGGACGCTAAGGCACGCACAGCTCTACATGTGAAATTTAATTATGGGCATGGGAATTTCCTGGCCATTCCCTTGAAATATTGTTGCTTAAAACTTGATAGACTGAGGGTTTTGCAAATTGAAAGAGAGAACCATGAAGGAAGATAGACAGAGGAATAGATAGAGGGGTCCAGAGATGTCTGATGTCTGGGGAATGAAGAAAAAAGCCAGGTTCCCTTGCGAGCAGTGAATGACCTTGGAGCTATTGCAACAGAGAAAAAAAGAGGACACCCTAAAGGCACAGGGGGATGCATGATGGAGACTGATGACAAACAGTGAGGGATGGGTCCTTGATGAGGGTTGATAGAGAAAAAAGCACTTGGAGTGGAGGAAGAAAGGTGAGGGCTGGAGGGTGTCTTCTGGCCAAGGAAGCTTTAAATCAGAGACTGTGAGCACAGGATGCAGTTGCTGGTATTTCAGTGTAAAGCACTCTGAAAAACTACAGGATAAAATGAGCATAATTTTTATTTCATAGATTTGCTCTGCGTACCTGTCCTAAAGTCACAAATACTTGGGATAGTGACAGTGGCAAGGTTTTGCTGCTTTTGCCTTAGCTGAAGATCTAGCATAGCTAAGGGAGAGAGAGCTGCATTCCTTCTGGCTCTTGCATCTCACAAAAAAGGTTTGACCAAGTCCCAGCTGCATGGCAAAAGGCTGAGCCCTGGTTAGTAGCGCACTGCTTGCCCAAGCAGAGTGACTTCGCCTTATGTCAGTGAAGCCGTCTGCCAGGAACCTCCCTGCATGTACAGGGATGCAGTTGCTATGTCTGTGCTTGAGGGGAGGATTATACACAGTGGAAGAATCTTTCATTACAGGTGGACAAGTGGTATATTTGTCGCTCAGGAATTTTGTTAGGAGGCAACTATATTAAGCATTTCCTAAGTGTTCAAGGACTCTGACTGCTGAATCCAGTCATGGTACGGAACTATGCTTCATCTTTAGGACTCTCATGTAAGAGAAAAAAAAAAAAAAAAAGTGGTTTGTAGTCCCCTTTGTTCAGTTTGGGTTATTGTGCCATGACCACTGTTTCTGTCAGCGCAGTCTGTAATCTACCCAGATGAGCAACATGTTTCTCCCTCTCCTCCCCAGGGAGCAGAGCCCTGACCCTCAGCTCCATGCCAGCCATTGTGAATTTCCCCCACCGGCTGCTTTTCACCTCTGAACATTCAACAGATTTCAACTGATGCAGATACAGGGAGTGGCATGTTGTCTCCATGCTCTTGGAAGCGAAACCCTCAAACAGGCAGACAGTAGGGAGTTGCTACATTGTCTTCCTCGGTCTGCAGATGGTGTGAAGATAGTGACTTTTCATCTTAGCAGAATGCTAAAACCTGAAACTTAATTATGATTTGCATTAACAATTCCAGTATCTAAGCATTTTAGCAAAACATTCAAGCAATGAGCTTTTATTAGATGTTGCTACCTATCAGTTGTCTGTGTCATAATGACCTCCAGTTCAAAAGATAATTTTCAGCTTCTATTCTGTTAAGTTCTGATGCCATTTTCAGTTGTCAATATTCATTGGCATGTAGGAAATTTAAAATGTAGGTGAGTACATTTAATTTAATGTTGAAAAAATCCAGAGTTTTCCTGTGTTGATTATATTCTTATTTTCCTGGTTAGGATGGTAGACATTCTTGGTCCCTTGACATAGACTCTGGAGAAAGTATGCTAGGTCAGCCGTGGTTCTTCCTGAGGGCATTCCCTGGAGCATATCTACTCAATTGCATGGCCAGAGCTGCAGCTGAGGAGCTGTACAGCTCTGTACAGCTAATGCACAGAAACTTGAGAGTTACACGGTTTAGAATCAGAGAGAACTCTCTTCAAAGTTAAAAGTTGCTTTTCCATTTGAACAACTTTCTTGCTTTATAATTTTATCTACAATCAAATTTAAGACCATAAGTCTAAGCATTATTCCTGGAGGAAGTAGAATGTGAAGTGTTTGCAATAGGAGCTGTTAGTATATCCAGCTGAAGGATGGAAATAAATTCATGCAATTGCATGGAATATTTCTCTGTTTTTTGTTTTTTTTCTTTTCAGTGCTATCAGCCATTGGACAACAGGATAAAAATATAAAAACAGGCTATCAGTCATATTTACAACTTATTTTAACTTAACACTACTACCATAGTCTCCATTGTTTGGTGCTGGAGTCGCATAGTCTACCGATGTACAGATAATGTCACAGTCCCAAAGTAATAGCTTTCTGTTTATAGCATACTTAAAGAACAATTGTTAGGAAATGAAAACTTCAGAAAAGGCTGAGCCCTGAGATAAAATAATGCAAATACCTCATTTACACTTATCTCACTAGAATCCAAAAAAGCAAAGGTGTATGTCATATTCGTATCAAGTTATGAAAGCATCTGTGTGAACTTAGTTGCAGTCTAAGACCCTCACACTTTTAAGGAGAGTGAGAAAGACACATCACAAGAGAGAGAAACTGAGAAAGAAGACTCTATGTCAGGTCTTAGTAGAGAAGAGGAAGAAAGAGCAGCTCACTGTAGATTGCAATAGCTACTTGAGTGGGGATGGGGTCAGAGAAGAGAGGAAGAGAGACTGGGAAGAATAAAATGCTTAACCATTATTTGTCCAAGGAATAATGCAGGGATAAAATATAGAATCTCGCTGTTAGTGAGATTCTGACAGATTTACGAGCATCAAACCAAACTGACTCACTTGCTATCAGTTGTGACTATATAAAACATGCTTCTCCTACTAAATTGGCAAAAGGAAATAAAAAATGAATGGTTTACACATAAAGAGCTAAATTTTATGTTGATTCACCATATGTCCATTGCCACCTCAGAGAAATAAAGATCTGAAGAGCGTAAATATGCAAAAAATGTTGGCCAGGTTCTGCATTTTCAATATTTTCTAGTTGTTCCACAAGTGTACAGCATCCTTACAGCAGATCTAATTCAGTTCTCAGCTGCATTGGTGTAGATGCAGAATTCCACCACTGACTTGCAGCAGGGTAACAGCAGAATACAGACCATTTGTGGGTTGCTTTTGGGAGCATATGATTTACACAGAAAAAGACAAGTCAGCTTGTTGATATTCATTCAACTACAATACTGTTTCCAGGGAATATGCTTAGCTTGTAGACTTTGGGGGTCAGGATTATCTTTTTATTCCGCATTAGTGCCAGGCAGCCTTGGTCTCTGAACAAGAGTTGTGGTTGCACTAATAATAAATAATCTTAAAAGATTATAGTAATTCTTGGATTGGAGGTGACAAAGAGGTGCAAAAAGCAAGCCAGCCGTTTATAAAAATCCAACTTAGGCTGGCCCAGCCTTTTCAGTGCTGTAAGCCAAATGTCAGCTTTGGGGCACCTCTGTAAGCCGATCTCTGGAGCTCCATCAGAGCAGTGTTCTCCTCCAACACAGGTGGGCTGACAGTTTACAGAGTAAGTGTTTGGGCATGTGGAGGTGCTTGGGGAGGTAATATGCCAGATGACACAGCCCTGGCAGCCAAATCTGACTCATGAGCTGCTGCTTTGATCTGGCCTTTTCATTGCACTCATGCGAGCTGCTCCATTTTTTTAAAATGTTGATAAATTTCTCATTTTCCCCTGTATTTGCGTAACTTGTGTAATCGGTATGAAGTGACTTGCGGTCTCTGTAAGTATTCCATAATCCGTGCTTGGGAGTTGTGTCATGTTGATTAGGTGTGATTGTTTAGGATCATGCGATTAAGGTTTTGTTTATGTTCCTTAGCTGAATGGGAATTCAAACACTTAAGGCAGAAGCATAGATGCCAGCAGCACTGTCTTCCTGCCCACTCTATTAGTAGAAGCCCTACGTTTTCATATGGAATTTTATAAAATGATCTCTGATTATTTGCAAAAGGGCTGTGACTTGTTTTCACTTCCCAGATTATAGTGCAACTTTGAACTACCCATTATTAAGGGCTGCATTTAAAAGGCAGCAGATGAGGTTTCAGTATAAACAGGTAGTGGGATATTAATTACAAGTCGGTATGAATGAAGTAGGCATCAGTCATATACTGTAGACAGTCACTTATCAGAGAAATGCACAAACATGTAGCACTCAATTGTGTGTTTGCTGTAGTGTAAGAAGAACAAGACCACAGCTGAGCTACAGTCTGTTAGCACAAGAAAAACATGCAATAGGCTAATACATGTATCTGTACAAATTGTATTGTATTGCAAAAATTATGTTCCTGTTTTTCTTTCAGAGGGAAATTCAATTTGTTATTTAAAAAGATATTAATGGGCCAGGAATTCACAAAGCTGTGAAAGCTGCCTGCAGTTTGGAAACATAGTAGTAAACTGTAAGGCTGAATACAGACCCTTTTTTTAAAATACAAAGCAATGAAAGGCTAAAACTGGAGCAAGAAGAGAATCTTATAAAGAAGGGCACATAATTCTTTCTAAAGTGTGTGTAGAAAACTGAGGATTAGTCTGAACAAGCCAGCAGAAGCGTGACCACACACAAGGTTCAAAGACAGGACGAGCTACCTTCACTCAGAATCTATGGAAAAAACATTAGCAATACCTTTCTCCACTTATGGAAACATGCTAATTTGCTTAGTTCCAACTATTATACCACAAGCTTCAGTTTAAAGTTGCTGTCGTCACTTTCAAAAGCATGTTTGGTGCAGTTTTTTTTTTTGGGGGGGGGGTTGGCAGGGAGTTACTCTCTGACAGGGTGTTGCAACATAGCATTGATAAGAGCACAAGCATGAGACTTTAGGTGAGCACCATGTCTTGAGAAAGAAGCAAGGCCACAAACTCCACAGAGGTAAAAGCATGTCTTGCTTCCTCAGCCAAGTGCTTCACAAAATCACAGAGTGATTGAAGTTGGGAGGGACCGCTGTAGGGCATCTGGTCCAACCCCCTGCTTGAGCAGGGCCTCCTAGAGCAGGTTGCCCAGGGCCATATCCAGACAACTTCTGAAGATCTCAAATGAGGGAGACTCCACAACCTCTTCAGGCAACCCGTTCCAGTGCTTAGTCACCCACACAATAAAAAAGTGCTTCCTGGTGTTCAGACAGAACCTCCTGTGTTTCAGTTTGTGCCCACTGCATTTTGTCCTGTCACTGGGCACCACTGAAAAGAACCTGGCTCTGTCCTCTTTGCACCCTCCCTTCAGGTATTTATAGACATTGACAGGATACTCCCTAAGCCCTCTCTTCTCTAGGCTGAATGGTCCCAGATCTCTCAGACTTTCCTTACATATGAGATGCTCCAGTCCTTTAATCATCCTTATGGCCCTACATTGGACTCTCTCCAGTATGTCCATGTCTCTCTAACACTGAGAAACCCAGAACTGGACACGGTACTCCAGGTATGGCCTTAGCAGTGCTGAGTAGAGAGGAATATCACCTCCCTCAACCTGCTGGCAACACTTGGCCTTCTTTGTAGCAATGGCACACTGCTGGCTCATGTTCAACTTGGTGACCACCCCAGGTTCTTTTCTGTAAAGTTGCTTTCCAACTGGATAGCCCCCACCATATACTGGTACCTGGGGCTGTTCTTCACAGGTTGCAGGATTTTGCCCTTCTTGTTGAACTTCATGAAGTTCCTGTCAGCCCATTTCTCCAGATTGTCCAAGTCCCTCTGGATGGCAGCATGACCCTCTGGCATGTCAGCCACTCCTCAGCGTTTTGTGTCGTCTGCAAACTTGCTAAGGGTACTCTCTGCACCATCATCCACATCATTAATGAAGGTGTTAAACAGGGCTACGCCCAGTATTGACGCCTGGGGTACACCACTAGTTGCTGGCCTCCAGCTAGACTCCAGTGGTGCCATTGATCACCACCATCTGGACTGACGCAGTGCACCTCTCCTCATTGGCTTCTCTATTACTTGGAGAGGAAATTATTATCAGTGCACTCCAGGAACCTCCTGGATTGCTTATGTCTTGCTGTGTTGACCCTCCAAAAGATATCAGAGTGGTTGAAGTCCCCTATGAGGACCAGGGCCTGTGAGTGTGAGGTTGCTCCTGTCTTTCTGTAGAGGCCCTTGTACACTTGTTCTTCCTGGTCAGGTGGCCTGTAGCAGACACCCTCTATATTATAATGTCACCTTTACCTGTCCTTGCTTTAATCCTAACCCATGAACTCTCAGTTGGCTCCTCGTCCATCCCTAGGCAGAGCTGCATGCACTCCAGCTGCTCTGTCACGTAAAGGGCCCCTCCTCATCTTCCCAGCCTGTCGTTCCTAAAAAACCTGTATCCCTTCATTGCAACACTCCAGTCATGGAAGCCACACTCCCGCATCTCCATGATCCCAGAAAGATTGTAGCCTTGCAACTGCAGACACATCACTTGCTCACCATGTTTGTTCCCCACAGTATCCATTAGTGTTCAGGCACTTTAGAGAGGCATGGCAGCATGTTGACTTCCTAGATGGGGCTTGGGGGATTTCTCCAGAATGGTGCCTTGTAGACACTTCCTTGCTTACATGCAAGTACTGGAGGTGACCCTGCTTAAGCTCCATTTTGTTGATTTTTTTTATGATCTCTCCCTGTCACTTCACTGCATGCCCTGTGCTCAGCAACTCTGTCCATCACTCTCTCACAGGGCTGAAGGTGACTCTTCCCTTCCCCATCATTCTTAGTTTAAAGCACTTCTTATGAGGGCAGTCATCCTGTTGGTGAAAATAGCTCTGCCCCACTTAGTGAGATGGATTCCATCTCTGCCAAGCAGACACTGATCTGCAGAGTCCCATGGTCACAGAACCCAAAACCTTGTTGCCAACACCAGTTCCGCAGCCAGTCATTGGCTCATACTATCAGTGCTCTGCTCCTAACATCCCTTCCCCTCCCTGTCAGGATTGAGAACACTACTTGGGCCCCCATGCCCTTGACTACGGCCCCCAGAGCTCTGTAGTCACTGTTGGTACTGTCCAGGTTTCACCTGGCAGTATCATTTGTGCACGCACAGAGTAACAGCAGGAGGTGGTAGTCAGAGGGTCAGATGAGCTTTGACAGTCCCTCCACAGCATCCCAGATCTGGGCCCCCAGCACACGGCAGACCTCTCTAGTTGATAAGTCAGGTTGACAGATGGGTGCCCTCCGTTCCCAGCAGGGAGTCACCCATTCTGATAGCTCACTGTTTCTTCCTGGTTGGTGATGTGTGGTTTAGGGTTAGGTAAACCAGACCCTATGTTTGTAGGCACATCTGGCTTCTTTTCAACTCTAATGGCAGTGAACCTGTTTTGTAGATGTAGGTCCCAGGGTGAGGCAGGAGCCTTCCTCTTGGTGCTAGAAGTCACCAGCTTCCATCCTTCCCCTTCTCCAGAGGTTATGCTTAACCTTAACAGTGGGGCTGGGCACTGCCTCCTTCTCTCCTGCAGTTGGAGTCTGAGGCTCTTCAGACTGTTCTGTCTCAGAGAAGATCCTGTCTGTCTCCCTTTTATCTTCTCTGATGCTGCACAGCCTGCTCACTTCCATAAATCCTCCACTTGACAGCACACCTCCTGCAGAGAGAGGCCCCAGGCGCTCCCTGCAGCCTGGGACTTGGAGGGCTGCATCTGCCATCTGAAGCTCAGCCTGGGTCAAAGCCTCCACCCTAGCAGGGGTAGCTGCTCCAACATCTGCTAGGGAAATGGCTCCGTGGTGTATCACCACCATGTCCAAGACTCTTACGGTGATCCAGATTTGACTAAGGCCTCCTTCTTTATGCCCTGCTGCACAAACTGCTGCATCTGTTGGCTGCTTCTGGGAGCTGTGCACTCATATAGGACTCTCCTGAGCACCAGCTAAAGGAGATGCTTGACCCTCCCTAATCAGAGGGCAGCTGCAATAAGGTTCCAGGCACCCTGGGACAAGGACAGCTGATCATGTTCATTAGAAGCTGCTAGAGCTTTCTTGGTCCCACAGACTTGTGACTGCCCTTATGTGATAGCAGCACACACCCTGAAGTTTCTCTGAGGGTTCCCAGGTGTTCCCCACTGATCTCAGACCTTGTCTCCAGAAGGTCCAGAAGCTCCCAGGGTGGAACCCAGAGGCTGCTGCACAAACTGTTGCGTCTGTTGGCCGCTTCTGTTAGCTGCACTCTTCCAGTCTTACTTTCATCTTGTGTGAAGAAATGTAAGCAAGCCTGTTTTATCACCAAAGCAAGGAAAGAAAAAAGCTTAGTTGTGGTCAAAGGGAGCAGTGGGATAACACGTTCTGGGATCTAATAAGACAAGACCTAAAAAAAGAGTTACTAATGTACTTGACCTGAATGGATAACCAAAAATCAGCCCCATAAGAATATTTTGTTATAAAAAGAAATTGCTAATGGAATCAGATAATTCTTTGATGCTGTTACAATTCTTTTCAAAGACTGCGCAGACAGTCCTGATCCCTGAACACGTTTGACAGTGAGGAACAGTACTTTTTTCCACAGTTCCAGTTTTCTAGCCCTTCCTATTCCCTTTAAAAAGGGAATCCCTTTAACATAAAAGTCACTTTTACACAGTCACTAAGCCTGCTGTACAGTTCATTTTCCTGCTACATATGTTTGACATCTGTAAGAAATATTGTTGTACATGGTTTGAATATACAGCCCACCACTCAAGCCGTGCAGAAAATCTGGAGGATATGGCAGACGCTCAAGACATCTGAACAGAACTTTTACTGTTTGAGAGGTACTACATGGAGCTTTAAGCAGAATGATCCTGATTAGCTAGGAAAAAAAAAAGATAAAGTATTTCTGTCTTAAACATTTATTGGTGGGCTCGTTCCATGCGCTATAGAGCAGAAGTAGTGGGACTGAACAGCAAATGTTTCAGCAATAGAATTCCAGCCTTTCAAATGTTTAAATATGGGAAAAATTCCTTGATTTCTTCCTGTGCTCCGATACCTTAGGAACCATAGGAAATAATTAATTCCAATTTTCAATTTGTTAGTAACTTTCCTGTCTTCTAGTTTAAAGCAAATGAATCATCCTTTTTTTTTCCTAATATGCACCAGAAATTTAGTCTATTAATTTGTACTGATCTCTTATTTAGATAAATAATGTAATTTTTTCTTTATTAAAAAAACACTTACCTATTGTCTTTTTTTTTTTTAATGATAAGAGAAAGGCAATATAAAACAATTAAAAATTATAAAGACAATATAAAACCAGACAGGACTACTGCACAGCTCTGCAGACATCAAATCCCTGAGTAAGATTCTCTGTCCTGGCCTCAGAGCAGATTACAGCTGCGGTATTAAAGGCTAGTTCCCAAGGGTCTTTCCTCCCACATAAATTAACTGGAAAGCTGTGCGGGGGGGTGAGGAAAGAAGTGGGCATTGACGATGTTAGGAGATCTGATCTGCCTCAATCTAGATGGAGTAGTTAAAGAACTGCCTAATGATTTAAGCCTGAGGCCACAATCCTGTAAGGTACTGGATCCTCTCAACACTTCTATATTTCAGTATTTTCTGAAGGAACTCAGGACCTGGAAGAACAATGCCTGAAATACAGAGAGTTAAACTGGCAGGTTAACTCAGAGCTCATGTGCCTGGATTCTGGTTTGCGGTCTGGCCCAAGGGTTGAGAGAACTTAAAATGTCTCTGGTCAAGAAACTCAGGCATGAGCTGAATGCAGTCCCAGACTAGAACTCAGCTGTTATAGACAACCTCTAGATTGCTAGGGCTCGGCTCACCCCTGGACACCCCTGCCCTCAAATACGTCATATACGCTCCCACCTACCAGACCTGCCTGGCCCTCAGCATCTCACTACAAAGTCCACAGGCTGGTGGACTCTTCGTTGGTTTTCTCTCTCTTTTCTGGAGATTATCTCTCGGAGTTGTGTTGTCTATCCAGAAGGTACAAATCTGGAGCATGGAGGAGATGAAAGTCTCTGTCACCAGCTGGAAGGTTCTTTGCGGGATAAATTTTCTAGGTGAAGAAAAATATGAAATCTCTTTGTTTGTGACAGATACAGTTTTCATAGGATGTCTGGCCAGTGTAAATATAAAACCAAAAAAAAGTGAATTGGTCTCCTGCATTGCCCAGGACCTGAAATAGTCCTACTGGAGTATGAGGCATATATTTCATGTTGTGAAGATTTTCAGGAGATCAACTGTTAAGACATACTCCATCTTCTGCTGATTTACCTTTTAAAGAGAAACCTACTAGCATTGTGCCTCTTCTAGCCACCCCAGAGCAGTTTTGACAATGCTTTCAAAATAGTGTGAGCACTAGAAGAGATAGAAAAGTGTATTGACTGCAAAGCCCAGGTTTGTTCCTGCCAAAATATAGCATGGATACAACTGGAGTAAGCAAAGGCAAATTGAGGTGATGGTTTGCAGGCATCTGGTCTTTGCCATTTGGCTCAGCGTGCCTCTGCCTGAATGCAGCCATGGTTACTGAACTCTGCGGATGTAGCCAGGAGGACTGCATTCAGCTGCAAGTGGGTGGAATCACTGTATCAGCCCTGCCGATGGCTTTTTTTCACTTTTCTGCTCTAATGCTGCACATGCCAATTCACCCTTTTGGGATGAGGAAAGGGAGGCGCAGAAACTGTTAGCAATACAGCACAGATGCCCCATATTTTTAAATTTTCATGCCAGACATGATATTTTTCAGATGAGGTGCCTGTTTTTACAGGTGAAATGTATTGATTCCTCTGCTTTGGGAAAGATCTTTTAGGCAACTAACAAAGGAGGCTGTTAATTACAAAGAGGTATTTCTATAATTGAAATTATGCCTCACTTTTTGTGAGGTGTGTTTAAACAAGAAAAATAAGAGATATCCAAGTACTTATTCAGACAGTTTCTGTTATGTTAAAAAATAACTGGAAAATGTCAGCAGCATTATTCAAGAAGAAAAGGTTGGCCAGTCCCAACATCCTAGGTGATGTTCCGTCTCACAGTAAGACGTGTACATATACCCACAGCTGCTCAAGAATTAAGAATTAAGGATGGCGGCAGCATTGCTGCATTTGTTACTTTGAAAAGTGCATTAAACCAGGATGAGACAAATGGAAGGGCACTGGACACTGAAGTCAGAAGCCCAACATTCATAGCTATTCTTGCAGTGAAAATCTTCCAAAGCAGTTCTTTATAGGTGAGGACATTCCTCGACAGTCTGGGCTCTGTCTTTGTGAGGTCTCGTGTGGTCATTGGTGTGGAGGCTGACGACTCCTTGAAGCAAAGGCCTGTGACTGGGACGGAGGCAGTGCAGGCCATGACGGTATTGATCCTCTCAGTGGTGACTCCAGCATTGTCTCTCTGCATGGTTTTGGGCAGCCCAGTGCTGAGGGCTCAGCCTGTCACACAAGGTGTAGTCCTGAGGTCTTTCCACACAGCTTGTTTTTAAGGCCAGGGTGTACTTTGCAGGGTGTAGGTGAGAACTGTCTTTTCTCAATCAATTTCCAGCTCGGTTAAGTACAAACCTCTAATCTAACAGCATCCTGTGGAGTAGCAGTCAGATACGGAGATATCCTCCCAGCCTGTGAGGAGGTGGCTTTGCTCAGTATGTCCCTGGGGCTGTGTGGAGATTGATCTGGGAGGTGGGAGGTGAGTCACACATGCTAGTCAGACCAGCAAGTCTTTATTTTTTGTAGCATAGAGAAAAAAAAAAGAGTAAAGAGGGAAGAAGAGAAAGGAGAAAAGGAGGAAAGATAGGTGAAAGGTGGCAAGGAAGCACTGATCAGATCAACATCTGCACTCGAGCAGTGGGCTGAGCTGTCCAGTGCAGTTTACCAGCTGCTGTAAAACACAGTGTTACTTTTTTGTTGTTGTTGTTATTTTTTAAAGTAGGTTCTAATTATTTATCATGTTCTTGATAGATTAGAAAAGTAGTGGTGACGTTGTAAAAACTCTGGAATGAGTAAGTGAATTAAAATGGGACAGCTGTTTCAGGCTGTCCTAGCCTCCCAAAGAACACAGCCGGTGCTGCGGCGTGATGCACACCGCTTGTCTCTGGCGCCGGTCCACTGTTTCTGTCACCGCCAAACAGCTTGCATTAGAGTTTGGCCTGAATGTGGAAAGGCCCTGTTATTTGAGTTTGAGAAATGTTGAGTCACAGTTCAGTTTTTAAAGCTTTTTAATTAGTAAAAGGTTGGGACAGAGAATTCAGTATATCTGTTACTGTTGAGAGGGACCAGGGCTCGGAAGTGGCTGTGGAGAAGTCAGGTGCTTGCAGCAACCTGCTGCTGCATCGGGGACAAGATGGACGAGCTCCTTCCTGCCCCACAGGCTTCCTGGTGAGCCGTGGGCACGCAGAAACCAGCACGTGTTCAGTCACTCCTAGCACTAACATCGATCATATGCCAGGCTAAACGTGCAACTCCTATTTGTGCTCTCATGAGAGCAGAAGCCTGCTTGCGATCTAGGTCTTCTATGGCTGTTGACAGATCATCATATTCAAATAGGCCCGACGCCAGAAATCCAGAGCAACTCCATTTCCCATCAGTGTAAAACCACTGTAGGAAACTCAGAATCAAGCCCAATGCGGAAAAACTTAGTAGAAGGTTTAAAGAGGTCACAGGTCTTATTCAAGTTCCACTTGAGACGTGGAGGTTTTATTATGTACCTTGTGTCTGGCTGCTTTGGGCACCGAAGCTGTCTTATAATTATCTAAGGATTCCCTCACATGAGTATCTCTCACCAAACACTTTTCTACTTCTCAGTGAACTGCAAAATAACGTTTGAAACCATGTGCGCAGCCTTTTGCCTCAGCATAATTTGGAGCAGCTTAGGCTTGTAGAATGTTAGTGTGCACTAAATTATACTGCAAGCTGTTTTGGCCTTTACCTAGACTGGGACTGAAGGGAAAAAAAAAAAGATTTAGGACTAAGACTGGGATTCAGTATTTTCGATGATTTATTCATCTACCAAAAGAAATTTTGGGACAACCAAAATCATTCGCAAGCACAAGTTGAATTTGACAAATAGTTTTGGCTAGAAAAAGAAAAAGAAAAAAAAAAAGAAAAAGAAAAAGAAAAAAAGAAGAAAAAAAGAAAAAAAAGAAAAAGAAAAAAAAAGAAAAAGAAGAACTACCGAAAAATTGAAACAGTTGAGTTTGGCATTTCCTAAACCAAATGTTTTGCATTTTCAAACTAGACTCATAGGCACACCTGAGTGCAGCTCACACAACTGGGGAAGAGGAGGTCTGTTGCAGGGTGACAAACTACTTGCAAACTGAAGTCCATGTCTGGGACAGTCCTCTGAACTGGGAGATCAGGTCAAATTCTTCATCTGGTCACGTGAGAATAAGGATTTGAGGCCAGTTCTTCTCCGGGCTGCAGATATAAGAGAGCACAAAGGAGAACAAAATGTTTTGTTAGACTTGTTTTTAATTGATTAAAAAACAGCTTCAGGTTAACTCAAGACTGGATTTTTTTTTTTTTCCAAAGTGAGCTAGACAAAAGTGATTTACCTGTCCCTGCTTGGAGCAGCATTTCTGCGCAGCTCTCCTTAGCTGAGCCGAGCACAGGCACAGCTTACAGAAGTAAGGCTATGTCCTGAAGTATGAAGGACCATGAGCGTGGATGATGGAATTACTGTATATTCTTGTTCTTGATTTGGAGTTATGGTAAACATTTATCTACTAATGCAAATCAGATTCAATCTATGAAGATTGATTTCCATGTAATCTGACCTTGTCTACTAAGTCTACTTGACCAGATGAATTACAGGGACTTTGCACTGATTTTTTTTTGTTTATGTATAAAGTGTTTGTTCATTTATTATGCTTAGCACATCAGACTCTGGAAGATTATATTGTTTGAAAATTAAATTTCATACGTTTATATTTTAACATAGACCTCTCTTCAGCTGTTTAACTTCCTATAGCCCTGTCCTCCAACCTGAAAAAAATCTGCAAATAACAAATGACTTTATTTTCTGAATTTTGATTGTCAAAAAATAATCCCAGAACTGTCATTGATCTGTGCATGCTCATGCTATCATGGAAGAAAAAGACAAAACAATATAATGTTACTTTAAGCATATTACCCTAATCTGTGTCCTCAAATACTAACATGACCTAATTATTGTTACATGGCTATTGTGTCACTACAGGGAGTATATGCCATTATTTGATTACCTTATCCTTATTCAGTATTTCTTAGCATAATTTAGTTTCTATTACTATCTACATTGACTCCATCCCAAATCCAGAAATTCATGTAAGGCTGGATCCAAAGTTGCTGACTTTAAGGGAAAAGCTCCCTTTCATTTTCATAGCCTACGTATCATGCTCATGATGCCAAGTGTCTTAAGTTCTTGAATATATTTTAAGCCATAACTGTATCTTAACAGAACAGTGTGAGGGAAAGATGATTATGATTGTAATTACTCTTCTCATATTATTATCTTATATTTCAGCTGAAGTAACGTCATGTTGCTACTTTCTTTTGATTACCATGGTTCTTTTTTTTGCTTACATTAGATTTTTTTAAAAAATATCATATACTCATTTAATCAATTGACCCTTTTAGAACATTTATGATTGCAGTAAAATTGTTTCAACCCTGACATCTTCAGCATCTCCCTAGATACTGCTTTGCATCTATTTCAACAAATTGCAGGCTATTTATCATTATTAATTGTTTACAGTCTTTCAAGCAGTCCATGATTTATCTCAAATTATTTAATATAGACCCCTCATTTTTTAAAATATGAAGCTGAATTATGTGATTTAGCCAATTATCTAAGTAAAGAGGGAGTGGGGTTATTCTGCTCACTGAAAAATAGTTGTGTTTAGCAACTGTGCAGCTGTGTGGTAGGACAATAGATACAATCTCAGCTAGTCAGGTATATCCTTCCAAGCAAGAAACAATAAAAACTTTTTTGTCATGTGATATGTCTCTCTCTCTCTATGTATATATATGTGTATAGACACACACACATATATATGGATTCACATTTACTTTTATTTTTTAATAAAATTTTGGCTGTATTAGAGTTAAGATGTTTTGGGATTCTCCACAAATTTATGGCCATATTTGTATACCCTTAATTCTGCAAAATATTTAAGCATGTGACAGTGTGGAATTACACTGATGTCATAAGAACTAATGTACCTGAAAAGATGCACTTAAAATCTTTAAGTAAGTTTGAGCTTCAGGACTTAAAGACGAATCAATTCTAAAATAATGTTGGGTATTTTTTCTGGTAATAAAAGTGTGAACATTTAAAAGGTGGATATCTGTTACCAACTTACCAGTGACAGAAACAAGCATTGAATCCTGTAAGGAAACTTCTTCTTTTTTATGATGATAGAGATCTAATTTCTAGCCCTTCAACTACTCATATATATATATATGTGACTGAATAGTGTACCTCAGACATACACTTTCAGCAGAAAAAAATCCACATTTGAGAGGAAAAAAAGTATTTCCCTGGAAGAGGCTGATAAAAATTAAATAGCATGTGTTTGAAACTACTCAAGTGTTTAGAAAGTTAGAATTTGCTGAAAGGAAAGGAATTTGTACCCAAAGAGCAAGCAGCGTATTAAAAATTCATGAAAAACTGAAAAAAAGCATACAATGTATTGTGGAACCATGTGATAAAATCAGTTTCACAGTGAATCATGCAGCTTTGCAGTTGAGTGTTGATAACTCATGGTTCTGCTGAGAGTCTCAGAATATTTAGTATTTTATTTTAAAGCCCCCACTCTTAAATTCATATGATTACAGCAGGAATTCCAACTTTAATTAAATTGAAGTAAGTCCCTGCCTGCAGAACAGAGCTACAAGACATGTTCACGTATGCTCTAAAGACTGAGAAATCAAAAGACAAATAAAAGCAACCTGTAAATTTTTGTTTGTGTAGACTTTTATTACTATTAGATTGTAAATAAATTTTATTTGTTTCGCCTGGAGACTGCTTTATTCAAAATGAGTAACAATCTGCAGTACTCTGCTAAAGACAGGAATACAATGAAATGAGACAACCTACACAGCAGTCTTTAATTTACTACAGGATTGCACAGTGACAAACTTGATCTTGGTAAACTAAAGCACTAGCAATAAAGGTTAATGAGGTAAGAGCAAAAATGTAATCTACCTTACTGACAGCGAAAAGATCCACCCAACTGCACTGGGTACCCAAATTACAATCAGCATTCATTACCAGCTATGTGTAAAGAAACCAATAAATGATGGACCAACAGACAAACCATCTTTTCCCCACTGTTATTTTTGGATAATAAACTCGATGACTCTATCAAAGAACCAGAAGGTTTTGTTCCAAGAATTACCACAAATTTACTCCTTTGAGACTCTGGGATACCCTTTCAGCATTCACTCTGATCACTTCTGGGGACCATACCGGTGTATGTAACACACATAAAAATAATGACAGCATTACTGA
The DNA here is from genome assembly GCA_013399475.1 of Chauna torquata. NCBI lineage: Eukaryota > Metazoa > Chordata > Aves > Anseriformes > Anhimidae > Chauna > Chauna torquata. The sequence continues at coordinate 98,021 of VXAL01002058.1, read as the reverse complement.
GTTTGCAGAATCAAGAACCCCAAAATTAGGAAGTGCCACAATCAAGGTTTTGTGTAATTGCAGTGTTTTATGAGCTTGAATCTTAAGTTTTGACTAACACAGCTAGTAAGTCTTAGCACTTGTACCTTATCTTGGAGATTGGTCTTTCTATTTAAGGCCTAAAGAAGCATATATCCAACCCCCCCTTTTCCCCCCACCGATATAATTTGATTTCATAACAGATACTACCTGTGACTGTGAATCTTGCTTCACAAGCATTACTGTTAACAGTTTTTAATCAGTGATATATGTTATCTTTTTTACAGAACAACCATATGCAGTACTTAGTCACTCCTCTTCACATCGCTCTTCATCAAATATCAGTGAGTTCCCTACAGGCTAAAGGCAACTCATGTCTAAATCCAGTCTCTCCTGCCTCCCCCTTGCCCCCTCACCATTTTGTCATCATTCTCTGCTCCCTGGTTTCTTGTCTGGCCAGTCCCAGTTTCAGCAGTCGCTTTGTCAAGATCTGTTCCTTTCCCTTCCTAGCTCTGTTCACCCTGATCCAAGTGGCTCCTTCCTCACTCACCTTGTGTGGAGGCAGCGCAAGTCACTGACAACACAGAAATGACATGCTGCTTTTTTCTCTGTGTGTTCAGAACAGTTATTACTGGAAAGTACAACTTCAGCTGCTTGTATTTGGTTGGAAGAAGCATGCTTAGGGGCTGTGGGGAACAGTTTGGTCACGTGGGAGTCTGGAAGAACAGGAGAATACTCTGGCGCAGGGGATGGTACATACATACTGTAGGCACACAGGAGCTGGAAGGAGATGGAGCATACTCTGTTAGCAAAGTGAATGATGTTGAAAAGATATTTTTATGAGCCTTAAATTAAAAACAGAAATAATAACTAATCTTCACATATTCATAGCTTTCTGAAAGTTCCTTCATACTTTGTCACCTGGTTACAGAAAGCTCTGCATAAGTTAAAAAAAACTCAGCAAATGGTAGCCTATGTTGTGAAAACCACAAAGATAGTTGCATCTTCTATAGATATTTATCAAAAAGTAACCTAAAAACTTGACACTAAGGAGAGCAATTTTTTTCTTGAATGTCTTTATAATTTTCAGCCACATTAGTAGTCTTATATGGGAGTGGATAAGGGACTGTGGAAAAGAAGGAAAGAATCACAACTCTTACAGGAAAAGTGGCAGAAGAAAGGGCTTTTAGGGGTAAGGGTGTCTTGAGTCTCTATCTGAACAGCCAGAGGAGGCATGCACTTTCATTTACATTGAAGTCTGGCTTTTATACTTGAGATGATTATGTAGATATTGACCAAAAAAAAGTGAAACAAAGTGAAAGACATTAAAAAGACATACTGTTTTTTGAGCTTCTCATTTGGGAAACTGATGTCAGCATTTCTGAATTCTTGAGAGGAGCTAATTATATTTTCTGATCCCTTGCAATTGGTGGCATCCTTTACAAAGTAGCCATATTTCAGCATTTCCTCTCCAGTTTGGCAAGGGATGGGTTTGTTTCAAAATCCTTGTTCCAAAGATCTGTGAGTGTTGAAGCTATTCAAAGAGAAGATCACAGGAATGTCTTAACACAGAACAATGTTTTCCCTTATTCTCACTGAAAACAAAACTATTCTGATATTTAAACAAAAACAGTAAACCAAATTAGGTAGATATTTCAGCCTGGACACGTAAAGTTTAGCAAAGCTACCAGTAGTTGAAAATGGAGCTTTATGATGGGTAGTTACAGTAACAGATTACGGTAATTAAGAAGAACGGGGATCAAAAAATAGTAAGCATTATTTCCATGAGTGATTCATTCCTCCCTTCGATATTTCAGTTGCTTTGTCATTTAGGATTACTGGGTTTTGGAGATCTGTTCAATTCCTAGATGTAGAGTTTCATGAAATACAACCACACATGAAATCCAAAACAATGCTACCTAAAGAAGGTCCTCCTTCCCGGACTGCTCCCCCTGCTTCTTCATCCCCAGACATCTAGTCCTGCCAAGGTGGGAATTCACTACCAGTCGCACTGGGCTGATATGGCTGTTTCCAGGGCCATCCTGTTAGCTGGCTCACTGAAATGATCTGGTTCAGGCTCACCACTGGGCGTATCCACAGCCTTTCACAACACAGCTGACTCAGATTTCAGTACTGAAGCTGCTTCTCTCGGGTTACGCTAATTCAAGTGACAGTGGCTGCAACATAAAATTTCATTTGGAGTGCTGTGCCTACACCAGTACTAAGAGAATGATGGCAATAATATTTCTTGGGATACATCGCATGATCCTTAACATTGCAGTACAGTAAGCTACTCTGAATTTTTTCCCAAGGAATTGTCCTTTTCAGATGGACAAGGAGAGTGGTGGAGAGGCACAGAAGAGTGTGTGGTAGTGATTTTGCTGTGCCTCCGTAACTACAGGATATTTATACTAGCAGTTGATGAATTTTATTGGTTTAAGTTAATAACTCTTGCTGATCTTGGGTCAGCCAATATAAACTGGAAATAATATTTGGTTTAAGAATGTTTTGTGGTTAAGATTCAGGTCAGGGCAAAGTTCTAAAATGTCTAGTTTATTTCTGCCTGTTGTGGTTCTTGAACATCCTTCATCATTTTTTGCTTTTAGTCTTCCTGTCCTTTTTTAACTGTTGTCACTGCCTGTTTGGCTCAGTCCCAGAGCTGTGGCAACGGCAAGTGCTGGAGACAGCAGATAGTGGGAGAGAACTTGGGAACCTTTTGCTACCCTCCAGTCTCTTCCAGAATTAGTTCCCTTCTCAAACTGCTCGTTCCAGATCTGAACTGAGGGATACTCGCAAGTTATCCCTATATGGTTAACCATGCAATGAAGACAAAATCATTGAAAATTAGATCTAAGCTTTTTTATGGGCTTTTTTAAGGCTTAAAGTGCCATTAGGCTTGCTGGAGCTGCTTCTACTGACACAAGGAATGAATCTGGACAAAATTTAACTTTAGTTTTGAAGTTCTGTGTTTTCATGAGTGTTTACATCTCTTTAGCACCACGTGACCTTTCTCTGCATTTCAAGAGCAGTTCATGAGACTGTATCTCTGCAATCACATTGGGCTCTTGTCAATAGGATTGTTGTGCTTTCTCCAACGAGATTATAAGCGCTCATTTGCTTGCAGCAGAAGTTTTACCAAGCATCTATTCATATCGTAATGGATTATTGACATAACACAGCAGACTGTTATGAAGTATTCCACTATGTGTAATTAGAGAGTATTTAATCTGCATAATAAAAATCCATATGAAAAGTTGTTGTCATTCATGCCCAAAAGCTGCTTATCTAAATGAAGTATCTAGTTTGCCCCATAGATTTAGGGATGGAAAACAGCATTTTGAAAAAAATCTCATGTAAATTCAAGCTTGCTAATAAGGTGCTTCTACGCAGCAATCCAGATGTGGGCAATCTGATTTTTTTTTTTTTTTCCAAAAAGAAAATAAAATGGCATATGGATTTGAGCATTAGCTTCCAACTTTCACCTTGGATCATGTTTTTAACAGCCATTTCATAAATCTACTTTCCCATTCCTCATGCCTTTGGTAGGATGCCAAGGCGGTATACAAGGAGCCTGCTCAGGGTCCTTCTGCTAGGGCTGGGGAGGAAGGGTGAGGCAGGTTCTCTGCACTGTGGCACCTTGTAATTTTTTTAACAATCCATCCACCCAGTGCTCCCACACTGGCACAATGGGCAAAAGGTCAAGGTAGCATCTATATATCATTTAAGATCTACTAAGGTATGTAAAGTAGAGCTTAACTGGGAATATGAGTGGCTCATAGACCATCACTGGGTGCTCTGGATTAGGAGAATTAAAAAAGTGAGAAAGAGAATTTAAAAAGGTTAAAAAAAGTGAGGGAACAGCAGCTGTGACTGATAAAGCAGCTAGAGCTGGGTGGGAAACCAGGAAATAGGAGAAGTATTCCATCCCTATAACCTGCTTGGGCTCCTTTTGTGCAAGCTTTTACTAGATCAACATTTGCAAACAAGGTAGTGCCAGCAGGAAAAAGGGACTCAAAATATTTATAAAGATGTTTATTCATATTCTTTTATTTTTCACATGTTTAATAAACACTCTTGTGATTTTTATTTTGCTAAGGAACCTCCTTGAGTTCAGAATTAGCCAAAGCTGAAGGATATTAACTTTCATTGCAAAGAAAGGTTTTGTTCAACCGCTGCCACTGCTTGTTATGTCGTGGTGAAAATCTGTCTGTAAGTAGCCTGAAAACAGACAAATGAAATGAAAAAAAAAAAAACAGAGGTAAAACCTCAGCTATAATTTTCACATCAGCCTTTTACAGTCAGAATACAATACAGCCATTTTGTGGTATCATAAAGGGTTGTTAGTTGTTCTTCTGGTGATTTAAAGCCCTAAAATTGTCAGCATAGTCTAGAATATTATTGTGCACAAAAGAAAACTACACTGCATAAATTCCATAGTACCTTTTCATTTTGGCATCAAAATAATAAACTCAATTACTTGAGGAAAGGCATGTGTAGGGAGTACAGTAGGTTTGTCATGGCTTTCATGAACTAGTATGTGTGTGTTGAATTATGCAGAAGTCTAGTTCACAAAGAACTGAAAAATTGTGCTGACACATGAAGGTACAGCAATATTCAGGTAAGCAAGTCCTATAAAGCAACATTTAAGTACCCATTGCAGAACTCTTACTTTTGTATCTAGAAATTAAAGTGAGAATAGCTGAATGGGTAGTAAGTTGTTCTACAGTTGGCCTTAATTCTGGTACTTAACTTTTGAATATTTGTTTTTATAACCTTAACACTGTTCTTTTAATATAGCTTTTTGCATAATAGGAATTGAAGATGATCAGACTCATAAATTGCAGGCTCCTCCACATCACAAGACTAAGTGCATGCTTTTGTGGTTCTCAGCTGAGAAGCTAGGATTTTGGGTTGTATTGCAATTTAAACCAAAGAATTTTAATTTTAGCGTATGCATAAAGCACTTGGCACTATCTTAGGACAGTCCCAAGACTCAACCCAGATATTATACAGAGCTTTCAAGAAACAGGACTTTGAATGTCTGAGTTAAAAAAAATAAAATAAAAAAGGCAAATATGATAAGAAATACGTTGAAAGACATTCTAAATCCCTTCATTAGAGGGAAAGAGAAAAATAATAACACATGGTAGCTAAAAAATATGATCTATAGAAATCTTAATGAAGCCTAATGACTCATGTGAGCTAAATTCATGTGAGTTAAATTTACTATCCACATTTTACAGATAAGAAACAAATATGAAAGTGAAGACCAACATTTTCATCTTTTGGCTATATTAAATTTTGCAACTTAATCCATATTTACTCATCTGACTGTTATGTTCTTATGTGCTAGTTAAAGAGGACTCACAATTGAGTCCTTGCTGCAAGTGAAAATTAAACTATCACATAAAGGAAGGAAAAGTTTGCAAGGGAGAAAGACAGACCCCCAGTCTGTCAGGCAGCTAATGATTAGTGATGCTAACAAGAGTTGTTTGAAAGCAGGATGCTGAAAGCTTTTTAAAAGGCCAGCCACCCATATGTCTTTGCCCTCTGAAAGAAGAAAGTGTATTTCAGCAGTTTTCAGTCAATGTCAGTTTGGTCTTCTCTGTCTTATGAAGCCTGCACTTGAATTGTTGTAGAGCAAGTAAGCATCTACGGGGTTTTAGTTCCTGTGTTGTTCTGCTCATATTCTTCTCCTCATGTTAGCTGGTCGTCCCTTGGCTTTGCTACAGTCTCTTCTATGTTGGAATTTGTAATTCAGAATCTTACTAATTTTCCTCATTCTTTTCCATCACAAGGTATGGATTCTCCTACCCTCTCTGTAGTCTATGTGTGACAATGACCATCTCGACTGGAAAATACTGCCTTTTCAGCCCATTTTGCTGTTATGTATGACATACATATAACATGCTGTCTTGTTGTTGCTGAACTATATGTTACCACAGTGCTTTTATGGTATTTATAAAGAACTTGTAGTTCTACAGGTTCTAACAGAGATAGTTATATAACCAGGTAGTTCTATGGATTTCTATTAAATATTTTGTCAGATGACAATCTCAGTTTCAAGAATTCTTCTCTGTAATTGAGTTAAGTAGAGGTTGCATCTCCAAGAATTTGTTTTAAACCACCTTTTAACAATTCTGATACAATTTTCTAATCAATGAGAATTACACTGTGAAAATGTTATGCTCAACATTTTGGTGTCCCACATCACGTTCTGCTCTTTCCTTTTCTTTTTCTTTGGTATGCTTTACCAGTGTTTTTATGTCATTATTGTGTTGATGTTTTTTTGCAATTTGATGTGAATTTGGCTTTCTCTCTTAAGTAACTATCTACATATGTCTTCACAGTGTCATGTACAGATGAGCAAGCAAAATTATGCAAGTGAGAGGTGCGCAAACTTTGCTCTGTCCTCATTCTGGGCATTCAGCATTGAAGGATTTTGTGGCCCCATCTTAGTAGTCCATCTGATTTGCAGCAAGACCCCAAGTCCTTTTTTAAAGTTCTGTACATATACAACTATTTATAAAAACAGCATCTCAATAGAATGTATATATATGCATATATAAATAATACAAAGTATAGATTTTTAGATTCCACATCTATCTATCTATCTATCTATCTATAAACTATACTCTTTGCTAAATTTTCAGTTTCTTTTTGGCAGAAACTTCACCAGCTGTCTCTGAAGTTACCTGCTTCCCTTACTTGGCATAGGATGCTGGACTTTCCCCTGGGGAACCTGTTTTTCCACTTTTGATGGCTGCAGCTGTTGTCTTCACTGCCTGAGGGAAGTGCACATCCCTTGGAAGATGTTCAAAGTTGCATTCAAGTCCTGGACATGTAGGGTTCACTGGTGCTGTCTCTGAGAACACCTGAGGAAACCAGATCTTCCAAGTCAAACAGCCTGGAGAACAAGCTGTCCAGCTCACAGCTTCTGGAATGGTTCATGTTTCTATACCCAGAAACAAGAAACAAGATTTTGACTAAGAGACTGCTATCTATCAAGATGTGTTTTGGCCAGATGTAGGTCTACGAAAGTTGACTGTTCACCTTTAGCTCAGAACATTTCCTCCAAGACCTCCTGTTTTGGAATGGTGACTCTTGAGACTTTCCAGAACAGCTGTAACTCTCACATTGTTGAGACGCATGGCGTTTAATGGTACTCACTTCATTCCTGTCCATGCTGATTCATAGAACCAATGTCAATCACATGATGCTGATTCTTTCTTCAAATTGCTTCTTTGTCCTAGGGTTTACCACCTTCCTTTGTGCCATTGAGTGACTTGGCTATTGATTTGACAGCGTTTACCTTTATAACTTGAGCAGTCCTTTACACTGAAAGTCCATCAGAAGAGAAAGCACAAGACTCAATTCATGAATTCTTCCTCATCTTCTCTGGGAGTCGAGCAGGCTTTCCTCTCTTTTGTTAAATATCCCTGCAGGAACTCCTAACTCCATAAGGAAAACCAGAAGGTGAAGCTAACAAGGGCTCCTGAAACACTGACATGTACCCTTTGAAACAGGGTAGAGTAAGGGAAGGACCCTCTGTCAGTGGGTTCTGCTTCCAGAGTGTTCTCCAAGGCACAAGAGCAGACTGAAAGTCTCTCGTTCTTTTTTATGATTATGGAGCTGTGTTATCGCATTACTCCTCCACCTTAATGTACCCAGAGGAATTTTCTGTGGACTTAGATTTACTTTTTCCTTGTATAGACCAAGCCCCTTCAATCCATAATTAATTCAAATTTGATTTGTAGGGATACTTTATGTCACTTTAAAGAATTCCACTGAATCAACTTGGTAGATATCCTCTACCACGAGCCAGAGGCTGTCCCCTGTCCCTTCAATGTCCACAGGAAATGCCAGTCTTTCTTCCATGGAGATAGCTGGTCTCTGTAGTTCTTCTTAGATGGTTCTTTGATTCTTCAGTCAGAGGAGTATGCCTTTTCAGTAATTTCTTTCATGACCATAGTCATCCAGTAGGTAAGACAAGATACAACTGTAGTGATTCTTTCACGGCCTGAGGCAGTTTTTGCTCCAGTACCCCTAGGCTCTTGGTACAGTGACCTAAGGCACTGTTTTTCAGTGCCAAGTCCTCCTTGTGCTGAGGTTGCCTCCAGTTGGCAGTAGGCAGTGGCTGTCTGGATTACAGTTTACCTGTTTATCCTGGTTGGTGACACCCTCATAAACAACAGCAAAGACTTCAGCGGGCACATGCAGAAGTTGTGCTGATATATGATTACGATTTATAGGCTAGAACTTTTTGATCAGCTTCTCTGAAGTGTCCCCGGCCATCATAGCTGCATTATGTGGAGGGTATCATACCTCCATCAGGTGGAGGGTTTTGCACTGGGGTTTGTTGAATGTTTTTGAGACTCCCCAGTGTTTCTTCCCATCACAGGCTTGTTCCTCATTGCCTTGGAAACTTGTCCTTTTATCTTTGGTAGGACACTTTCCAAATCAATGACTTCTTGTTCTGTTCTTCATTTCCCAGTGAAATCAGCCTTGCAGTTATTTCAGTCAGGAGAGTAAAAGGAGATGGTAGCCTGTATATACAGAATCCTGTTTACTACCTCTTTTTAGAGTTTACCCTCTATACTCATCCTGAATATCTTCATAAGTAGTGTCAGAATTCTGTCTGAGTTGGAGGAAGGATTTCTATCAGCTGTTCCTAAGCTACATGCTTCCAGGACTGAGCTCTCTGGCATACCTTTGATATTATGTCTCTTGCACTAAGAAAAAAATTATCTGGCTAACTCTGCTTGGGTATAGTTACGCTGACAGACTGAGTGACATTTAACCACGTATCTCAAAGTAAAAGAGTTACAGATAAGCTACCTTTCCTATGCTACTTCTCTGTTCAATTATCCATTACATTATGTTCTGCTTTCTCTTTATATTTTTGTTTTGTTTTCTTGAAGTTCTGTTTTTCTTCAATATCTTCTTTTTCATCTAGTATCTGACACTTCCAGCACTAGAATAGAAACAGCCCTTCATATCTGAAACAATTGCAAATGTTAACCTTTCCTAATTTTGTCTTGCCTTTGCTTGCAGTTCACATTCACCACAGCACAATTACTCTCCTATGAGCTGAATTTTTGTTTGTATTCAACACAATTAGATTTTAATTTCAGAAGTCTTGCTATAACTTCAAATATAATATTACTTGTGTGCTGTGTCCAACTAAATAGCATGCAGTCTTTTCATATTCACAGTGATTATCCAGTCTTTGCATGTTCATCTCTTGAACAATTTTCACTATGATTTATTCTTCCTAGCATTTCTTTGTTTCTCTTCAGCTCTGGTCTGCAGACTTTTGCAGAATGGTTTTACTTCTTACAAGCATAATGGATTTGCCCAAAGGCTGCTTTGGTCTATATTTTATTTCAAATCTTTGTGCAATCTTTTATGTGACTTCTTGCAAATCCACCCTGATTGTATTTTGCAGACTTCTCTATAGTCTTCTGTTTTGTTTTGCAATTGCATCTTTTTATGGATTTACAGTTTAATACATATAAAGCAGCACACATCTCCTTTTTGATTTCTTATATGAAACTGATACCTCTTCAACTTTGCCTTTGTGTAACTGAAGAATATTGTTTATTTCTTTAGCACTATGTAACAACTGTCTTGTTCTTTTTCACCTGTACGTTGGCTGTTCATTAAATCTGGTACACCTGACCAGCAGTATTTTTAGGCCACTTTTTCATTTTCTCAGGAATAGAAAAAATACTTGACCTGCTTAGCTTCAGTTTTCTCCTGTATTTCCTAAAAGTTAGAGACATTCTGTATTCATTAATGGTTTCGCTAAGATATCCTTTACTGGCTATTTTTTCTGCTAGTTGTGTATCTATTCCATTGCTGGTGCTACATATTTTTCTGAAGTGGCAATGAAACAACTCCAAATTGGGATTTGAAAGTACAACAAATTGTTATTATAACTAAAGATAAGCTGATGTTGGGGAAAGATCTGCGTGTCCTGCTAAATCAGGTGGGTAGCACTGACTGAGTGTAGCAAGAACTACATTGAACTAGAATGCTTAAAGTGCCTTTTACCGTGAGTGTTATTTAATGTTCATAGGTGTTATGTACTTAAAACTGTCTCTGAAGTTAAATGAGGAAAGAACTAACTGGAATATTTACGCACCAAATTTAAAAGACCGAGGTTAAGAATTGGCTTGTAATGCCTTACTGTTTAAGAGTTCTTACATTCACGTGAATTATTCAATGTTGTTTTTATGGAGGTATTCCAGAAAACTGCTTTCATTTCTGAAATGACTGATCTCCTTCTAATTGCGTGAAACTTGGCAAGCCTCAGATCTACAACAACCACAGAATACAGGTACAATACTTATATATACAAAAGAATTAAATACTCTATTTCTAAAATCAGCATAGCTGAGAAACCACCATTTTGTTTCACTTATTGTTCAGGAAGAAAACAAAATGGAAACAGAAAGCAACAAGATCCAGTTTGCTCATTCCTCGACTGCATAATCTTTTTTTTCCAAAATAAATCTATGCTGCCTGTCTTTGGTAACTTGCTGGTGAAAATGAAGACAGGAAGTAAGACAACAGTTTGTGAAGGCTCTCTTCACATGGGAAATATTACTTTATAGTAACTGTAGTATAATCTGCAATAACTCAAAATATAACAGAGAAGTACAAAAAGAAAGCAACAACAGTAAGTGCCTCCTAGGGTACTTCACAGTAATTATAGCTCTGTGGCTTAGAGAGCTGATGGCTAAAGGCAATTTAGACATTTAAACTGACCAGTTTGATTTTAGGTCTAGATCACTTTATTAACAGGCATGTAGATTGATGGTGTATGCAAGATTTTGTGGAGTGAGGTGCAATTTCAGGAGACAGCCTTCAAAAATACTGATAAAAGTGTGACAGAATCACCTGTAAGATAACCTCATGCACAGGAAAATGTATATTTAAATGATAGTCAAAAGACTATCATAACCACCATTTAGAGTTTACCTTGAGTGCCATTGCTATTTTGTGCAGTTCTTAATATGGAGGAGGCAGTGTGTCTAGTTGTCCTATACATTTTTTTGCAAAATGTTTCCTGAATATTATCTTCTGTGAAGCAAATATATTTTTCATGTAAATTAACAGATGATTATCTTCAACAGTGGGCCATGGAGTGAAATTATGGTTTTAAAAAGCTGACTGCAGCAGTATTTAAAATTTTCTATAAAGACAAATAGGAATTCTAGCTCAGGAGAGACTCATTCCTGCACCCATGCCTCTTTCAACATCTTTTTTTTTTTTTTCGGTATTCCTGTACTCTAAAAACACTGCAGAGATTATGGGATTTTGCCACAGACTGCAAGCACTGTAGTTATGGAAGTGCCATCATTCTGGTGAATTTTAGTCCTGCCCGGGGGATGACTGCTAAGTAGGAGCCTTATCCGTTTGACCACCTTCTACTCAGAAGCATGAAGACCTGGGGGAAAGACCATTGAACTTAGACATGGGGATGCAGAGACCCAGAGCAGCTTTCCACCTCCTGAAGTGTGGGAGCAGAGCGATAATGTGTCCTGCAGCAGCTGCCTGCTCCCTGCCCTCTCTCCTGCACCTGGACGAAACGCCTGAAGACAGGGGAATGGAGGAAGAGGAGGAGAAGCAGAGGCAGCTGGATGGAGGTGTACTGGGAGAAGAGGAGGGTTGAAAATTGCCAGCTCTTGGGGTTGTCACACAGAAGTGATGACCTGTCTGGGGATGAGAAAGGAAGAGCGGTGTTGAGGAGGCAAAATTGTTGTTACCGGCAGGAACAGGAGACGGAGTGTGGAGAGTGCGGGCAGAATCTGTTACTCGGCCTGAACATGGGGAGCAGGTGCTTAAGTTAGCTCTCTTTTAATTGCAGAAAGGCCTAGGTTACATTTTTTAATACTGCTGGGAAACCGGGCAACACTAACAGTCACATGTGCCCAAGGGAAAAGTAAAAATCATTCAAAATCAAAACACAGACCAGAAAACCCACAGTTAATCTTTTCAGCAGCAAACCTCATTATTTTTTACCTCTTGTGTTTGAATGTACTGCATTCTCCAACATAAAACTTGAGCAAAATACTAGAACAGGATTATTTCTATGCCTGCTAGGAGCTGCACTGTCCAGAGGGCACGTCCTTTTCTCTGTCAGTTCTTCGGGGGCCGGTGGCCACAGGCACATCTCCTGCTTTTCTGACCTGCTTCTGCTTGTTTGTCATGGCCAGAGTACTCGACCCGTTCCCAGCTGGACCTGCTGAAAGAACAGGGTGTTTTTGCCCCACAGCCCTGTTTTTCGAAAGGAGAAGCTACCCTGTTCAAGGAGAGATGGATGGTTGCTTAGGTCTTTTGCGTAGAACTTGTCCGTTATGAGTAGCCTTTGGAAGGTTACCGGGCGTGCGTTCCCAAGCCTGGACCAGCTCTGCCTCTGGACGGAGGGATGGCAGGAGTGGCTGTGGGCATGAGGCAGGGGAGAGCAAGGGGAACCCCAGCTCAGGGGGCTGCCCTGCGTGTGGCCATGCCAAGAGCGGACAAATACACCCCATACGCCTCAGCGCTGGGCCGAGGGCACAGCCGGGGGGCGCGGAGGGGCTGGGGTGGCTGGAAAGCAGCGGCAGAGGAGGCCGCGCAAGGCCGGCAAGGGGGAGCGTGGCTGTGGCGCCGGAGCTGCCGGTGGCTTCTGAAGCTGGGGCAGGCTGGGGTGCAGTTCTGTGCTGCCAGCAGCTCAGGGGCTAATCGCACTCTACGCAGGGCAGAGGAGAGCAGGCATCATGCCTTTCCTTGACTGGGATTGACAGACATCCCTTGTAACACAGTGTCCAGTATGAAAGCTGCGCGTCGTGTGTGATCGTCACGCAGGACGCAAACTTGCCTGTATTTTGATAGCAATTAGCTTCACAACTGCGGCTCATTTGGACACGCTTGGTCTGGCTGCTTCACCTGCCAGGTGCATGATTTGCTGCGCACGCACAGAACTGCACGTGTGCAGTGTAGTTAACGGGGACCCTCCTGGCTTTATACGCGCGATCTCTTGCCCTGTCGTTGATACGGCCGCAGCCACTGATGGCTGGTGGCACATAAATTATCTGCCACTGACATGAGAGTTGTGGGAGGGCAGCCTGTACCCAGCAGGAGGTACTGCAGAGAGAATTCCTTCTGCCCTTCCCTCTAACATGCTGCAAGAATAAATCACCTACTCAGCTCTAAATGGTGCTTAAGTGATATAGTGGAGTCCTTCGCTGGCCTGTAGACAGAGATAACAGCGCTTTGATCTAGCGCTGATTAAAACTCTGTTAGTCTGATGTTTGTTTACTATTACAAAATAAATATGTTACTACAAAAATACAGTTGAAAAATAGAACTTGACTATACATTCAAATCTGGGATAAACGGAACAAGGACTATAAAGCTGTTCTTTAGCTTTAATATTTGTATTCAAAGATATCGTAAAGGCATGCAAGAGACTTTGACATCAAATTCCTTAATATTTGCAGGATAAGAGAGTTTTCTGAGCTTGCATTGTGGGCCAAAAAAAAACAGAATACTTGTGTGGCCTCTGCAATCCAAGTCAAACAAATTTGTGGATCTGTAATTTAACTATCACAGCCATTAACGCATCTATTAAAAGATGATTGCTTTTCCCAGTTTTAACAGTCCTCATTTTGGGCGGATTGCCATGCTATTGACAAGCTATTAAATATAATTTTTGTATTGTAACTTTTTGATACTTTGTGCTGAAAGTATGATTCATTAGTATGACGGATACAAAAGTGGATCCAGATAATGCCACTGTGCAAGGTCCTGCTCTGTGCTCTGTAAACTACCTTCTCAGCATGCCAGTGCCTGAGAACATGTATCAGGAGCATCTACAAACTGATTTCTTTCTGTACATGCCATATGGAGAATTCAATATTTATACGTCATACTTGACAGAATTCATTAAATATATTTTGCTAAATATATTTTGGTAAATAACACTCTATATTACATATTCCTTGTCTAATATTTGCCCACAGAAGAAGTATTTGTTATGTGAATTGAATGCCTGGTTAAGAACAACTAAATGAGTACAATGTATTTAATATTTATTTGGTGGCACAACACAGTAGACACAGGAGAGGTGAGAGAGAATGCAAACACAAGAGGAAAAAGAAAGTTAAAAAGTGATTAAAGGGCGTGGACAGAACACAAAACATTTCTGTATGATGACAGTGATTCTGAGAAAAATAAGCAGCAAGACAAGCTCAGATATTTGGATTTTAGATTTTTAAAGTTAAATGTTTTAAACAACAAATAATACTTAAGGAGGGCTGTAAATGACTATTCACAGCAGACGTGCTTTATCTGAAAACATGCTGCTTCAGGAAAACTCCAGAGGTGACCTACTTCTGTAAGATCTGGCCCATTAAGGTCTGGGGCACCTTTTATCTTCAGTGACAGGTTCTTAGTATGAGAAATCTTTATTTTTACTTTTCTGTTGTTTTTCTGTGAAGTACTTGTAATGAGTGAAATTCATACTACAGCAAAATCTAATAACAGCAACAACAACAAAATGCCCACAATGTTGAGAGCTGTTAAAGCTCTCAAGACTACTTACTGGAGAGTTTAGTTCTGGAGAAATTGTACTGGGCAATAGGATTTTGTGAGAAATTATATTGCGGAATTTTGGCAAAGTGCTTTGGACTTTAATTTCTTTTTCTGAAAATAATGGTTTGCACTTGTAATGAAAGTGACGTCTTGCTCTATTTTCTGAAATAGATTCCTTGAGAGCAAATGTAGTCACAACTGTACAGACAGAGGAAGGATTTAGGCCATTTTTCTTACAATCTGAGGAAAAATCCAATATAATCTGTCAGCAGCAAGGTGCTATGATAGGTTTAACAACATATCACCTCAAAAACAAGTGTTGTCCATGATTTAATTCCTACATACATTTGCGGTAACAAGCTCTTCCCTTGTATTTTCAGCACCTTGAGCCTGTGGCTGGACAGTGTTTCTGTGCATGGTCATAGTTCTACTTACTAATTTATTTTATGGTGATGTATTTTTGTCTTTGACTTTGATTTACTGTTTTTCTCTTCTCCAACATTTTTTGGTGCTAGCATTTTCCTTTCTTGGGAGGGATATCTAACCAAATGTCAAAAACATACATAGCTACCATTTTAATAAATGGGAGATCAGTGTTACATACCGACAAACAGAACTGTATCACCTGTGCTTTGGTACCTCTTCATAGCAATAAGCAAATTCCCACATAATATGCAAAGTTAAATTCATCCTTTTTCATTTGTCAAATCAAATTCCTTTTTTTTTTTTTTTGTTATCCCTAGCACCAGGTTCTCTGTGGTAAAGCAAAGAAGAATACAAAGAGGGACCAGTGCAGGGAATTAAAATCAATTGGAATACAAGTGTTAGGATACGGGTTGCAAGTATCACTGAATTATTATAAGGACCGCACTGTTACCTTCCTTAGTGCCTAGTTGGTTCTTCTTGTAAACATAGTGTGGGACCTGGCAGATGGTAAAACCACGTGTACAAAGAGGACCGAAGCTGCTCTCACATAGCAGCCATCTTGTTCCAGCTCTTCGTGGTCCTTCAGTTTGCTTTCCCAGGTTTTGTCTTAAAGTTAGAGCAAAGTTGGAAAAAATGGTAAGGATGTCCCTCTGGTGTATTTCTAGGTCTGCACACTCTTTTAAAAAAATTTTATTTATCATATCTGCAATTACTGTGAAATAGGGACCTTGGAAGGGTCATGCATCTATGAAATTGATATAAGATGTTCTCTCTGGAGAAATAGTTATTTGCCCCCTGGTGGTGAATTAATTTTTAAAAATATTACAAAACACTTTTGGGAAAGTTTACTTGAAATTAAAAAGAGATACCAGTTGCTTCAGTGAATACAAGTAAAAGTAAACTGCTAAACAATATTTCATTTGTCAAGCATAATTAAGGAAAATCCTGTTATGAACAAGCTTCATTGATCTTTGATAGCCACTGCAGAACAGAACAAAAGGAATCAACATCACCATTCAAAAACTGTATGAGACCTTCTGGATTTCAAAATCATGTTTCTTATTTTGCTTAGTTTCTCGGTTTAACACCAGTGTCTTGAGAACATACTGTAATCTTGAGAATACCTGGTTTCTAATGTTCTTATATTATGGACTGAGGGAATTGTGTACATTATATATCTTTAGTGTATATATATATCTTTATATCTCTATATAATATAGATATATATATATCTTTAGTATATCACAGTATCAGTTATCACAGTATCTTTAGATATACCCCTCTCTGGAGATTAGTAATATCATCTATACAGTCAGAGCTCTCATTCTTGGAGACTAGTGTTAACATTCCCTGGATGACAATATTAAAAGACCTGTACCTATTTCTAGAAGTTGTCTTGAGGTTTTCAGCTTGAGTATGCCGAGCACCTCCATCTTTAAATAGAGTACCAGGATATTGTTCTTGGAATAGCAATAAAAAATTGACATGGAAGTCATCCACTTTCAGTTTAAGCCACAGATCATTTTGAAAGACGTTGAGAATGTGTTATTTAAAAAGATGGTATAAACCTTCTAATCACTGATTTTGTTTTGTCTTTGTTTCTTGTGCCTCCTGAACTTCTACCTGAGACAGTGTTTCCCCATGTTGATGTTCTTCTACAAGAAAATACATACTAAAATATAATGACGGACTGTTGCCATGTCATGCCGCAAAACATTATGCATTTATGCTGGAAAAAGGCCATTTGTAATGATCAAGACTTTCATATGTTGGCCTTATACTATTAGGATATGGCTGACAGTTTGAAGATGAAACCTTTTTCTCTATCCCACAGTGTGTGAGTTATCTTGTTGTGTCTTCAGATAGCTTTTCAGTTTGGAAAATATCATCACAGGGTATGGCATGCTCAGGCAGGGATTGTTTTGATTTTGGCACTAAGGATGTAACGTGAGGGGGAAAAAAAAAAGTAACATGGCTAAAAGAGAGGACTGAGCTGCCCAGACCAGCCATGAAATAGCTATTTCCTAAATAATATTCTTTCATGTCTGATGGACCGTAATAGAGCTAGCTTTCTGGTTTTAGCTCTGTTGCTTTGCTTCTCTTTCCATTCCCACATTTCTTTCTCATTACTTTGACTTATGTCTGGCCTAAGGTAACAGCTGGTCTACACAAACGGCATATTCCTTACGAGTCTTTCAGTGGGCAGGGTTGCTATAAAGTAATGCTGTTCTCCCTGATTTTCCCACTCCCATGCTGGATGTTGTTACCTTCCCTCATTCTCCAGTCCATTCTGACTCATCTGTCTGTGTGGTTACACTCTAAAGTGGAGCTGGGAGATGATCTGGCTTTAAAAAATACATCCTTTAAAAAGCCAGTAGCCAGATCACTTGCCTGGCAGGATAGAGCACTGCGAAACACCTCTGAGCAAGGTTACTGCCTTCTCACCCGCTGCTTTTGCAGGAGAACCCTCTCCTCCAATGCAAGTCATCAAAACTTTCCTGCCAGCTGCGAAAGAGAATTCCTCCCTCCACTCTGTTTAGCCTCACTGCTTGAGGAACAGCTTGCTTTGAGCTCTCAGGGTATAGTTATACAAAGGTTTTTTTTTTCCAATGGGAAAGCCAGTTTAAGCCAGGCAGTTTCCTGCCTGCTATGCCCTCTTGTTCTTGCTCCTTCATCACAGTTCGCTGTCCCCTTGATTGTGCCGATGCAGCTGTTTCTGGGTTGTGCTGTAAATTGGATCACTGAAATAAATCTGAGTTTTTGTGTGCGTATGTGTATATATGTGTGTGCGAACAGCTTTTTTTTTTTTTCTTTCTAACTTGGATCATTTCAGTCATTTGATTTATAATGTGGCCCACAAAGAGTTGAATTAGCACAGCTGAGGAGGCAGCGAGTGGCGCAGAGGTGGGAACAAGCGTCTGGGCTGGGGGGAGGGCGCAGGAAACTCTTAAGCCAGCTTTGTTAACACAGAAAACTACTGTTACTATACAAAACCATATAGAAGCACCTAAACTGAACAGCCAGAAGAGAAAATTGGAATAGGCTGCAGAGCAGTCAAACTCGTGAATTGCTGGAGATAAGGTTTATCTAGAGGAAAAAGAGGGGTAGTCCTTTAATAAGCTCTTTCCACTAGTCTTCTGTTCATTTGGGACACCAAAATAGCAGGCTGTTTAGCTATTCAGAATATGATTGTGTGAATCCTACTGGGCTTTAAAGTATGTTGGTCTTTCAGTGGTGTTAAAAACACTAATAATAACCGGTTCATGCCTCAGGCCTCGGGTGCTACTGTCAGTTAGCATCAGAACATAGATTCATTTAAACAAATTATATTCCTGTATCTGTTTCTTGCCCTTAACGGTTTGCAAAGGAGAGCTCAGTGGCCAAGTGTACCTGATTCAGTGATACCTGCCTGTGTGTGCAGGCAGAGAAGCCTCATGACAGAGAAAGGAAATGCCAGAGTCACCTTTGCAGCTCCCAACATTCCTAAAATAAAGGCGCTGCCCAGCTGGGGGGACTGCATGCAGAATATGGTGTTCAATTAAAAACCTTTCTCTGATCCTCCAGCCATTTAAATGTCAGATATAAGTCTTTTAGAAAAAAATAGCATGAGCAACATGAGCAGTTTTAGACCACAGTGAGAAAGCTGTGTGTAATTTTCTACCTTCTCTGCATTTGTGTCAGAGTTAGCAGTACCGAGATTTAAATTGTTGTCACTGGTCATCCCACGTAGCAGTCATTGCCTGTGTCACTGGAAATTTCTCACATATATTGCTTCAGGCTCACAGTGAAGGCAAGCATTGCAGAACTGGTTTATGTTTGCTTTGTATTTTAAGGCTTTCTCTGAAGCCAGGAGAGAGAACTGACTTTTAATTTAACTCTCTATTTCATATTGTGGAAGTCTAGTGCGACTTGGATTAATTGAAGTGTTCGAGAAGGGGGAAGGACTCTAGTGACTCACCAACAAAAATAACTGCTTGTGACTGAAACAGGAAAACAGAAAAATGATGAGACTGACATTATTATGGTGGTACTTCAAGTGTTTCAATAGCATTTTTAGCATTTTCTTACCAAAATTTCAGTATTTATTCTTGAGGTACAGAATGATTTTAATGGAAACATTTAAGCTGATCTCATTGTCTAGATTTAAAAAAAAATCATTTTTAGAAATGTTACATGCAGTATCAGGCCTTCTAATAGTTTAAGAAGCAGAATAAAAATGAGTATTCAAATTTCCCACATTGTTAAAACTGACTGGAATAATTTAAGTATGCTGACTTAAATGTAAGGTATCTCTTAAATATGTATTTTAAATAATCGTAATCCCATTATCATCAGTGCTTTTTTTTCTATTATTCTTCCTAAATTCACATACCTCTTGAAAGACACCATAATTTAGCTGAAGAATTCCAAGGTGTTTCTTTCAAAATAGCTGTGGTCTTCTTTTGTTCTCAAAAGGATTGAAGCCACAATCTACCTGCAGTTGGTGGTCAGTGTTGGGACAGTTTTTCCTAGTCTCAGAGAACTGATCACATTTTATCAGTTTTTCTGAAGGTTTTAACTTCCATTTCAGCAACAGCAACCAGAGATGGATTCTGAAAGTGGTTATTCTATATAACAAATTCTGAATGATAAAAAATAAGGTCAAAATTAAAAAGGCTTCTTTTCCAAGGATGATCATTGTACTAGATGTGCTTAACTAAAGAGGCTTAGAAGCTAGTGAGGCAAAATGAAGTACATATGGAAGATACAGAATGAGACAGAACGGAAGGAGAGTTTGGAAAGCATATACTAACGGGACTGGGGCAGTGTTAATCTCACATTTAAAAGAACTCTTTAACCTGGTTTAAAAATTGTACTACCTTGTTGAACTCTTCATTTGCCCCTGGTTTCTGATGGTACTTTGCATCTTTAAATTTTGTACTACAACCTTCTGGTAACTTTTTGAATCGAAAGCTGGTATTTTTGTGCAATAAACCTTGAGGCTTGAAAGCAAGAATTGTAGACAGACTATGCAACAAAGGAGATTTATGCTATGAGTACTGGTGTGCAAAAAAGAACAGATGAAGAAAATAAGAGGGAAGAAACCAATCTGTAACAGATTCAGTTACTCCAGCAAAACAAACCAAATGATAAATTAACCAGCCCAAGAATTTCTCATGACTTTGTGATTCTCTAGAAAAGGATTATTTTTTTGGCTCTGTGATCAAGTGGAAGAAGCATTTTTTAAGATGATCAGAATTAACAGTTAAGTGCTCCTGTTTTAGAGTGGTGAATTAAAAAAAGAGTCTACATCAGATGTAGGTTAAATTATCATTTCCTGTCAAATGGGTTTAGGTGCCTTTTCAGGAAACAGAGCCAGAGGCATAATTGTGGTCCTAACAGCCCAGAGGGCACGCATATGGGATGTGGAAACATAAGTTTAAATATCAATCTCATTAATATTTAAGTAGTTTATTCAAAGGGGAACAGTTTCAATAGAAGAAAATGCCTGAGACTGCTCTGAGTTGGAAAATTATAGAATATGATAAAGGTTATGATATATACGATAGAATATGAATTGATAAAGGTTGTTTCACACCCTCCTTCTGAATTAAGCAGAGACTGTACCTTGAAGCCGCATCTCACTATTCTCATAGAGTATCCCAGGCAGTGCTCTACTGCACAGCGATTTTGTAAATGGTGCTAACTCCTCTTAGGTGAGTGAGCTTAGGTGCATGTAGGATTAGCAGAAAAAATTGGAAGAACTATTTTCTGAACTTGATTCAGAAAATCATGGATATTTTTGGGACGACTGAAACTGTCTTTTCTCAAACAGACAATTCTCAAAATGAGTCATTAACCAGGCCTAGATTCGAGTGAGAAGCAATACGTGCAGTGTTCCAAGGAGCCCGACTGTACGAGTGAAAACGAAACAAGTGATTTAATGTTGATAATTCGTACTGCTGTAACAATAGTAAACCTGCATGTAATTTTTCATCCGGCATTCATGCTGAACACCACTTTAACCGCGCAAAGAATGAAACGCCCGGGGAAAACAGCTTGCAAGTAAGAGTCGGGACTGACGGCACACTGGAGTGATTTCGGGGTGACACGGGCTACCAGAATCCCACCCATCCTTAAGGGATTAATACACCCAGAGCGTTCCTAAGCAGAAGGCGGCGCGCCGGGGCGGTACGGGCCGTCCCGGCACCACAGCGGCCTCGGCTCCGCCGCAGCGGGGGCTCTGGCGCTACCGAACCCGCGCTGCCGCCCCCGGCGTTCCTCCCGCGGCGGCAGCGCCGCGCTCACCCCGGAAAGCGCCCAGGCTCCCCCTGAAGCCGGTCCCAGCCCCGCCGCCTCGGGGGCGCGCCTGGCTGGCCTCA
>VXAL01002058.1:37379-76022 GCA_013399475.1 Chauna torquata | reverse complement strand
GGCTCCGGGCACGCCGCCGGCCCCCGCCGCCCTCCCGCCGCTGTCAGCCGCCGCCGGGCCTGACACATGTGCTGCTGCGCCGGCCCTCGCCGAGCCCCGGCTGCCGGCCCTTCCCCGGCCCTTCCTCCCCTCGGGGGCTCCGCTCTCCTCCCGCGGTTGCCCTTCTCCTGCCTTCTGCCCCGCGTAAATCTGCTCTCCCTCTCCCACCGCATCTCTGTCCGTTCCTAGCGCCTGTTGCTCTTCTGAGTCTCTCCTTTACTCCAGGTGTATCTACAGATAGACGCAAGTAGCTCGTGGGCTGCTCCCACCTCCCGTGCGCATCCTGGGCATGGCTCTTTCTCATCTTTCCCTCACTTCACGTAGCTGCTGGTTCCCTGTCTTCTTGAGATTGTGCGTCACCGCATGTTGCAGCTCCTGGTTTATTGCATGCATGCCATGTGGTAGACTGTGACCCTTTACCGTGGTAATGGCTTGTACATTGTTATATTTACTTTCCACGTGTCTTGGTTACTGTACGTGGTCTTCACATCTGTTTGCTAGGCAACACTTAAGATTATCTTAAAGCATTCATTATGCTCCCTCAGTTAATTTTCATGCACATGTAGTCTCGACAGGAACTCCTGTACCAAACGTTTTTATCCCAACTTTCTTGTTGCTGGTTTCACTGCTGCTTGACGTCTTCAGCTTGTGGGATTCAGGACGAACAATACTTGATGGCTTTCCTCATTTTCTGGATAGTCTGTTCTGTGTGCATGATCTTGATTGATCTGTCTTGGTGAATCCTAGTGATCTTCTTTTTGTCTCTGTCTCTTCCAGTCAATATTCCTCTCCTCAAGAACTAAATATGAGTTCTTTATAATTTGTTACTTCACCAGAGTCCCAAAAGACATTTCATTCTTAGTTTCTCTTCTAGCACCTCTACATCCTGGTGGGTGATCCTGTTACTCTGATATCTTCCTTAACAACCTTAAAGTCTATTCTGATGTAGGCCTTGTGGTTATTGAGAATAAGAACTGTATTTTCAGGTGAATTTCATTAGAGCCATGTCTGCAAAGAGAGGGAAGGTGTCTGCACAGTGTAAGGGTCCTGTTTTGGAAACCACCAGCTGTGGTTGTAAGATAGTAGTTGGGGGATTCTGAGTCCATTTCATCTCTTTCTTTTACTCCTTCTTAAGCATCTGATGTTAAATACTGTGAAATATCATTATATATACAACACAGCAAACACTGCTATGCCAGTTTCACTTTCATGAGCCTAAAAATTTTGGGTTTTAATTCCTGAAAGGCAATTTCAGTGTTTGGATAATGTAGGGATACAAAATTTTATTTGTGTTTCAGTTACTGATGTTCAGATCCAATGTGCATCTTTTTGTTAATGTCCTCTACAGTGCTTTTGTTTAGGGCTGAATCTGTACCTTGCACAATAAGATTAACAAAATGTAATGCTGTTACGTTTAGCAAGAAAATACTATGCTAGTTCACACTTCTACTCAGGTTTTATGTGATACTAGAAGATCTTAACGGAGAACTCAAATCTCTTGTAATGTGCAAGCAGGGAAAAAGTTGAAGAAGCTGTACAGGCTTAGGGGTTCCTCCACATTGTATCTGTTACTCCAGCTGCTTGCTTCTCCAGCTCTGGCCTGTACCAGTGTTTCAAACAAGGTACTGAAGTGGGGCTCTAGCTTGCACTGACTCGTTAGCTCTCTGCAGTGGTTTGAGTTACCATGTGAAGAAGGTGACTGGTCTTGTAATGGGGTCAAGGGAAGTGCACAAATCTCACATGTTTTGTTCTCTGCCTTGTATGTCTTAACACAAAGCTGCCTTTTACCATAAAGTCTATATATGCTGTTTGCATGTTTTGTCAGATTTTCTGCTGTTTTTTAAAACTACGATTTAATGGAGCTTACTGGTTATTTTGTATGCCACTGTTGTTTTAGTTGGCATGCCTTTGACTACAAAGCTGTGATTATCTTCTTGTAGTTCTGGTGCTGGTGGTTGTGTTCCCTTATGCTCAGGTGTTTTTCTTCGGAATTTAGCACAAGAGGGACAGAGACTATATGAATATAGCCTTTGTGGCTGTGCCTTTGGACTGTTTCATAATCTCTCATTCATCAAAGCTTGTTTTTTCTTTTCTTTTTTTCTCCTGTCTCCATATTCCTCTTGGTATTCATTGCCTTGTATTGTGTCTTGTTAATCCCTTCCTCCTTCATGTATTTCTGGGAGAGGGAGACTCCAAGCAGGATGAAAGTTCCATGTCTAAATTGCAGATGTTCAACCATGCTCATTAACAGCAGCATACCAGGCTGCCAGATTTCTCTAAACATGTCACTTGTGTTTTGGGGGGGGGGAAAAAAAAAAGGAATGACTCCAATACTTCCTTAAGGCATTAAAGCAGCTTAGATCTTGATAGGAGAATTGTGGTACTGGCGTTTTGTTGAACCGCATGTGCAGTGTCAGAATCTGATGTTGACCTCAAATGACAAGGTGAAGAAAGCACTGTGGGAAGTCCTGTAGCTCTCTCTCATGCTTTGATGAAGCCTCTGGCTGCTGGATTTTCCCCTGGAGTTGGAGAGAAACGATGATTTTTGTTGCTAGTCTATACTCACTGGACTAAGGGTTTTGTGTTTTGCCTCTTCGAGGGCCTTGTGGAAGCCTCATGGCAGTGCACTGGCAGAGTGTTACATTCAAACATGACTGCTGTCGCGTTTTCCAACATCGGTGACAGAGATGGAGGATGATCTAATGAAAGTGATTTTTGTTGTGAAAGTGGAATGACAGGAAGAGTAAGATTGTGACTTAGTTATACTAGTAACTGTGTTTAGTGCAAGGAAGAGTTGGCTGAGAAATCTACTAGTGTTCACAGTGTTCCAGGATGGAAGGGACCTCTGGAGGTCATCTCGTCTGGCCTCCAAGTTGAGTACCTAGAGTAAGAAGTATCAGAATATTGTACAAGGACACAATCTATCTGTTAAGCCATTGGATCCCTAATAACATTTGTAAAAAAGAGTTAAACTTACATTTTTACTACTGCTATTTTGAGCAATTCCTAAAGTGCTCTACCTTCGTATTTCTTTGGTAGTTCTTAAATTTATGATGTGGTTAACTTGAATGGCTCATTTAAAATATTACTGTTCTGAAGGAGTTTGATCTAGTAAAATGGGGAGATTAAGATAACCTTTGGCTTGAGAAGAGATTACACTTCCATGTCCCCCAGTTGGTTACTGAAGTTGTGTCCAAATGAGGAAAATAGAATCATAAACTCCTGACAGACCAGATGCAATAATCGCTTCAGTAATCACTTCAGTACGGCCAGTTTCAAACTGACAAAGGGATCAGGACCAGATAGTATTCATCTTAAAACTCGGAGGAAGTTGCTGAATTAAACCAGAGGCTATGCAGACTCAGTCATAAAATTACCTTGTT
Source organism: Chauna torquata (assembly GCA_013399475.1). Classification (NCBI taxonomy): domain Eukaryota; kingdom Metazoa; phylum Chordata; class Aves; order Anseriformes; family Anhimidae; genus Chauna; species Chauna torquata. Next base: position 72,600 of record VXAL01002058.1, on the reverse strand, counting down.
ACCTGAAAATGAGAACATGCAAAAGTGATGTCAACTTTTTGGAAAAATACCAGGAAGATCTGGGGAACTATAAGGTTGTATGGCAACAAATGCACTGATCAAGGTAGTTTTATTATCTCTTGCAGCTTTTGCTAGCCAATACCTGCATAAATATGGTATGCTGTGGATGAATCAACTTGGCATCAGCTGAACCTGTGCAACTTCTCGCCAAAGCGTGCTGTTGCTTATAACTGTTTATATGGCTTCAAGGGAATTGCCTGCTCCTTTACCGTTTTTGGCTTGCCGTAAGGAAGGCACTACAGGCCTCTGATGTCTTGTGAAACTTTGTGGTGTAGTTCTTCATCAAATCTCTTATATTCTAGAAGTTATTAGCAAGTGTTGCTTGTTTGTGCTAACAACACTCTGCAGTGTGTTGATCAAATAAAGATGTGTTAAAGTGCGTGAGTTGTGTTGCTAGAATTGGCCAGTGCAGAGCAGTATGGTATGTATTAGTTGGACCAAGGAATTTCTGAATAAGGCTTTGGCTTCTGCGGGGAATCAGATAAGGGAACAGGTTTGTATTGTAAGTTCTGCTAGGCCTGTGCGGTGTGTGAAAGCAAACACAAAGGTTCTCCAAGCTTCCTTTGACATAGAAGAGGCCCTGGGACCTCAAATACCTGACGAAGAGTTAACGGGTGAGTGGGACTTGCTGGCCGACATTGTGGATAAATGTACAGCCCCCTGAAAATGTTGAGAGAGGTGTTTTCTTTAATATCGGTTTAGACCTTCCTTGTGGCACGTGAGATTTATTTTGAACAAGTTTAATTCATTCATGTGGCTTTACTGAAAAAAAAAAAAGTATTGTATCAATGTCATTGCTAGACAGCAGATTTGCTAGATGATGGTGTAGCACAGTCAGAACTGCATGTACAGATCCTGATTTTAGTCCTGCAGCTACTAATGTGTTAGCAGCTCCAAGAAAGAGCAAGACATGAAAACCAAGGAGTCAGGTTTCTTTGGCTGTGAGAAGCCACACCACCTCTAGATGAGCTGGAGGTATTGGGCCGATAGGCCCGTTCAAAGACCACCGGAACAGAGAAGCTGCGTGTACCCTAGCAAGTAGTGCAGGCTGACAGGGTTGCGTCTGCAGAATGCACACTTAGAGCTGAGGAACTGATGCCCGCACTGTTTGCATTTCAGGGAATTCTGTCCTTGAACTCGTTCCAGGCTGGCTGCGTGGGATCAATGCCCTGTTTGTGTCAAAGTGTGCTGGTTGTGCTCCTCGTATGCATCTTACAGTTCAGTTCTATCTGGACGGAATCCAGTTCATCCACTCCAGGACTGCTTCATGACAGTCAGTGGCAATGATACAGAAGTTAGCTTTACGTGTGCGCTCCTTAGCACATCTGCGCTAAGAAATTGAGGTAGATGCACCTTTAAGACTGTAGTTTGTGGTAGATGGCTTATGCTGAATTTTACCTCTCAGCATTGCCTTATAAGAACCTTACCAGAAATCAGCCCCATGACAAATTGCATGGCTTTCATGGTATTACCAGGCGTAATGGGAGACTAAGAAAATTCTGTGTAATAGATTCCTGCATAGTTGGTCAATGCAGCAAGTGTGTTTGTGTTGACTGCTGATGCGCTGAGCTGCAGCAGGTGCATCGCTGCAGTTCTAAAGCTGTGGATTCATGTGTTGTGTAAGTAAAGTTCTTGGATGTAGATTTGATAATTTCTTTTCCAGAAAGAATGGCCACCTCTGAAGCTGTCAATGTTGCATTATCTGGTGCTGCCACAGTTCTTGCTTTGAGTGGGTCACTGTCCAGAAAAAAAAAAAAAAAACCTAAATAAAACTTTTTTTGCTGTAGAGCTTTTTGGGAAGTTGAGTACACAGAGTGGTCATCTCACTTGGGAAGAGGCATGTGAGGGAGAGCCGTATCTATTCAAGGAACGCTCTCAAGTTCTCAGCAAAAACAGCCTACCCGTACAGGTCTTCTGTCTCCCCTGGCTGACAAGCTGCATGTAAGCAGGATGAGGGAGGGGAAATAAGGAGGGATAGCACAGAAACTGAGCAGTCTGTTTCTTCTTCCTAGTGACAAACTGGATCACACTCCGAAGACTTATTTTGGTTGTTCCTCTAACACTCAAGGCTGTTCTCTTTCCTGATGCTTTTTAAGGGTAACATGTGTGGGTGCAGTGTTACTAAAGTCATCTGCAAATGTTTTAGAGAAAAATCTAGGTTGATAATACTGGTTCAGTCTTCCAAGCTTTGGAAGTATTTGATCTAGTGAATTAGAGCTTCACACTCATGCAATTACAATATTACTTTTTGAGATGATTGTGTCAAAACTATGAGCTGTAGGCTTTTCCTCTTTTGTTTTGTAAGATTATTTTGTCTTTGCGTGACAGTTATGATATTCACTCTGATTTTCGAAAGTCTCGTGCCATCAAGTGCCATGTAGCAGCTTGATGTCTCACTGCTCATACTGAAGGAATCAAAGTTGTTGGGCTAGTGATGAAACATCATGTCTAATGATTCAAATTCTTGATTCAGGAACCTATTTCAGATTTTCTACTTAATGTTCAAAATGTATATTAAGGGGGTCTTGTAGTTTTGGAAGGGTTAGACTTTGATGCACTGTTGGTCACAGAATCTATGTCCAAAAAAATGAAATATGTTTTCTCAACTTCAATGCTCTACTCTGCCAAAAATAATCAATTTCTGTAATACCCAATTAGGTGGTAGTAGTAGCAGACATTTATTTGGACAGTGAGGCATCTTAGTAGTTTCTTGAATCTGTATGTTTCTTTTGAGTGAGAGATGAGAGGAAGGGTTCTTCAAAATCTGTTTTTTGTTCTGTGTGTTTTTTACTTTACAAATTGGTTTCTGTTATGGCAATTACAGCCAAAAAGATCACAAAACCAGTCATCAACGTTGAGGCAGTAACAGACTTCATTGCAGTAATTCAAACAAAAATAGCATTAAAAAATCCAAACAAATTGCCTACTAGTGGCTTTAGCTATAATCTTGGTTCATTCCACAAAAGCAATTGTGTATTTTTTTTCTCAGTATGTTATTTAGACATAACTCTGCGTCCCTTCGTGCTTTTAAGCTTTTTATTTGAATGTTACTTTTAAGTTATACATGGAAGTGAGATTTCCAGCAGTTCTGGGAAATCTGCTTTTCATCAGAAATGGAAATTATTCAAGTTGTGCAAAGTCATTGTTGAGATCATTCACTTGGATCCTGTTGAACCAAGTTGCTCTGAACTATAAAGTAGGTCACTTGGAAGAATTACCATAGAGAACCAGTTATACCTGTGCTCAGATTTGTAACTGAAGATGGTGCAAGATACGGGGTTTAGTATTTGTTTATTTAACAGTGCTGAACTTTTAGATAAACTGCTGCTACTTTATGTAATGGATTCTGTAAGTGCACTGACATGTATCTGGTATGAATAACATTCCCTGATGTTTTTGTTCATGGTTGCAGTATTTAAAAATGATTGAGACGTCTAGACTTGTAAAACTTGTATTTTCCAGTAAAATGGGTTTTCTGTATCATGTCCTACTAACTTTCTGCTTGGACATTGTCCAAGGACATTTTTTTATTTTTATTTTTTTTTGCTTTGATTGTTGTTTGCTACTTTCTTAAAGACACGAAAGTGTTTCAGAATTTGCCATTAGAGGTAGTTTCAGACATTTACTGTTAGCTTTCCTTGACAACTCGTTCATGTAATACTTTTCTGATTTTTTTCAGATTGTATTTTTCTTCTTTCTTGCTGTATAGAGGAATGTATAGCAGGGAACCCAAGGGAACTAGCAGTATGCAAAGTGCTGTGAAAGGGATAAAATAAGGAGTGTTGATTTATTTATTTGTTTTGTCTGCAGCAGCAGCGGCTGTATTTCAGTGGAGTGTCCAAAAGGCACCTCTGTTTGAGCAAGCTATCCCCTCAGGAATACCCAAAATAATTAACTTACTGAAATGTCCCGTGAATATGATAGTCAGGTGAAGAATGGAAATGACTGCAATATATTTACTTCTTCACAGCTTGCAGTCAAACAGCCTGGGACTTCACAAGCAACCCTTGTGCAAGTTGTGGGTTGATTGGTTTTTATTATTGGTGATAGCAAGTTCTGCTCATGCAGCTGGAATGGGAAAAGCTCTATATATTTGTCTTAGCTGGACTGCAAAATACTGAATACCTGATCAAGATACAGTTATATCTTGGCTGAGAAATCAGTTTCAGAAACCAGCCTCATCCAGTATTGTCTTTTCTGGCGGCAGTATCAATCTGATCAGGTTTAACCAACTGTCACGTAAGGCCCTCATACCTCATGATAGCAGACAGGATAACCAATACCCTGATAATGATGGGATACTGTTAATTCGATGATAGTGTCTTAATCTGTTAGAAAAATGTACAGAAACTATGGGAATGCATCTTACGTGTTCCAGAAGTGAAGAAACTCAAGTTTTACAGCTTTTTGCTTTCTTTAGGACAGAAATTTAAGAAGATACCATGCCCCTACTAATAGTTCTCTAAATATCAGACAGATTTTCTTTAAAAATTCTTCTTTGTTAAAGACCTGAACTTTGAGGAAAGCAAACACAAAGACAACAAGGAAATTATGTCTTAGAAAGAAAATGACATCTGTATTTAATGTTAAGCAGTGTTTATATTCACAAATATATTTGCATGAGAAGTTGATGTGCTGCAGTGCAAAATGGCAACCTGTGCAAGAGCACTTTTAAAACAAAAATAGTGTCCCAATTTATTTTCTAGACTTCAAATACAAATTCAAATGAATACAGAGAAATATATTGTACTGAAATCTTCAAAACATCATGGTTTAAAATTTGACACACACCATCAGGATTAAAGTTCGCTATTATTAAGGTAGAATTTTTACTTCAAGTGTGTTTCTCTCTAACCCCATGCTTTTTATAGGGAGAATGTAATATTACCTAAACATTTTGTGTTTAAATACATTCTATTCAAACTTACAACTTCAAAGGCTGATAGAGTTAAACATTCTGGTTTTACCACAAAATTGAGATAAAGGTAAGGCATGTGTGATAAAGATCCATTGCAATACTAAATAGTGTTTAATTGTGTGTATATATTTCAATTTGCTGTCACGCTATGACAAATTGGAGCCTACTCAGGACAATCATAGGTCCAACTGTTAAGGTAGCTCAAACTAGAAAATGTTCACCATCAACACCTCTCCTATGAAATTATCTGACCGTAAGACCATCTGAACTCTGCACCAAATAGATAGTACCTACAAAACTAGACTTCCTAGAAAACACAGCCTGATTTAGTCTTTGATTACCCCATACTAATTATTGTTCCTTTGGGTTCTCAAACAGTCTGTCAGTGCATCCCTTCAGCAATGCAGATGATAGCGAAGAGCCAAGTTCAATCCCAAATTCACATACCTTGAGATTAGTCAAGGTGCATGCATGGCAAAGAAGCAAAGGGTAGGATTAGATCCAGGGTTTAATTGTTTTAGGTAATACCTAGAAATATGAGTTTATGCTATACATTATAATCAAGTCCCTGAAAAATAGATCAACTGTATGTAGCGGAAAAAGAAAATCGATTGTACGCTAAAGAATTGTACTAAACCCTTGAAATATTTTATTGAATACAACTTTTAGCTTTAATATGCTAACTTACAGTTCCTGCATTTCAACCAAGTTCACTGGTGCGAGATTTATTTTGGTAAGTTTTAAAAACTTATAGAAGGGATGGTATGTCATAAAACTGTCTTGTTTTTTTCCTCAAGAGTTCAATGCTAGCATTTGATAGAAAACAAAAACTGAAGTTTTCACAGTGATTTATATAACCAAAAAAAGCAAAACCAAAATCTTACTTAATCCAGCAGGAATGAGCAACAACATTAGTAGTAAGTGGCAGCATCACAGTTAGGAGAACTTGAATAAAATAAGTAATCTCATTGTTTCCAAAATGATAAACTTCAGTGCATCACAATAAGAAGCTTGCTTGATAAATCCATAGAATTACTAGGGTAGAAAGATACCATTAGTCAAAAGGGGGAAGGGGGAGAACAACTCTGCTTAAACCTTAACTCGAGCAACAGCATAAACCTAAGGCCTCCCTTTTACCTTCTAAAAAGAATCCAAGACTGAGATGTTACAGAGTTAACGCTAGTTACTAAAGCAAACACAGTTGACAGAAGCAGATGATATATTCTTGAATTCCTTCAGAATATCTCAGTTAAAGGCCTCTGCTCTTGAGAAAATGCGCTTAATGATACATGAGTAACAGCAGAACAAGAAAACTGCATAACAGCAGCTATTCTTTCTTCAAGTGATCAGTGACTAAAATTGAAATTTGGTGGTTTGTGTCAATTCCAGTTGAACTGGTCGAATATACAGCTAAAAAAAATTGTAGGCTACTTCTAGTTTGTTAGTACGGACTTTTTATTTGCCAGAGCAAACTGAAGTGTCAAATTATTTGTTTTTTTTCAAAACCTCTTTATTTCTTTAAACATAAGCAAAAGCAGGATGCTAGCTAGGGAGTGCTTGATGACAAGAGCATAAAAAAAGTTTCATTTGGGCATAAAGCTACAGCCATACAATTGGTTAGCATTTCACGAGTCTTTTCTGTTGGAGATGTTCAAGAGATTCCCACACCAATGCGTTCTTTGCAGTAAACAGGTCAAGAGAAGCTAATTCAGTTTGAAATAAATATACAGGCACATTACTCCAAACAGGTAAATTAAATGTTAAGATGTTGCCAGGATGATGGCTTTCCCTTGAGATTGCTGAAGGAAATTTATGTACAAAGCTGCAGATCTGCAGGTGAAGGAGGTAACCCAGTACTTGGGGGTTGGGGGGGTCGGGGGGAAGGAAGGAACGACACAAACCAGGCTGCCAGGGAGCAGGCAAGCTGCCAATGAGATTCCCATCTGTACCAATAAATAAATAAATCAGAAGAGATCCTGGGAATGACGGACCAGGAAGCCTGACATCCATCCTTGCCAAAGGCAGTAGGGTCAATAAAATAAAGTCACTGAAGACAGGAATATACGGGGTCTGTTGGAAAAGACAGAGCATGGCTTCTGCAAGGAGAAACCCTGCCTCACTGACCCAGCAGAGAGCAGAATCCTGGGCGTGCATCAGTAAGGACGTGGAGAGATGATCCAGCAGACATAGGACAGTCCAATTCTGGAAAAGGTTTGGACAAGGTTCCGCAGCAGAGGTCATCAAAGAAACTAACTTGCCACAGAATGGGAAGAAAGAGTCTTACAAATAGAAGATGAATGAACAGGATACAAAAAGCAAGGTTTAATGACCAGTTTTCAGGGCAGAGGCTAGGCAGCTGAAAGGTCTGCTGGCGGATTGGTGCTGGGACTGACTGTGTTCAACACTTTCAGTGACAACCTGAAGAGCAGAGCATGCAGTGAAATCTCAAAGTTCAAGGTGATGCTATATGTTTTGGGTAGTCAGGTACCAGGCGCTAGTCAGGGAATGCCAAACTGAGTGACCTGGCAAAAAGAATGAGATTAGCTTCACCGTAGCTAAGAGTGAGGTGGCAGATTTAGGCAAAAATAAACTAAGCCATACTTACACAGCAGAACTTGGAGCTGGCACTTACAAACCATGAAGCGATCCTAGACACTGCTGACAGCTCTCCAACCCTGTTGTGCAACAGCAGCTGGTTGAAGGGCACCATCAGGAATGCACCTAACATTACTGATTAAAAAAAAAAATTGGGGAGGCTGAGAGGTACAGGGGAAAAATGAACTGCAAAACATGACTAGGTTCATGTGCTCTCCTCAAGTAACACCATCAATTGCTACTGACTGGGTTATTTTTCATTAAGAATGAAGTGTAAGGGTCACCCAGTCAGAAGTATATAAATAGGAAACCAGAGGGGAAGCCAAGCAGTGCACGCTGACAGCATCCAACACTCCATGAAGGCATCCAAGGAGCTTGTGGATGCCATGGAGGGGTGCCTGTACCTGGAGACCAAGACTTCTGGGGAATGGAGACAGGCCGTCAGGATCCATTGCTTGAAATGCAATACTAGATTACTATTAAACTTTTGCAATCAAGACAAGGAGACAAGGTAAAGCTGTTCTGCATTCTCAATTGCTAATAACACTAAAAAAAAAACCCAAACCATAATTTCTAAATGGGTGCATATTTGTCCAAAAAATAAATCCTCTTTGGAAACCATGCTGCGTGGCACCATTGAGGAGGAGATACCTATTTCCTGTTTAAATTGTTATCTCCAGTGATCAGAAGAATATCTAAGTGCACAGAGGAAGTGATCTTCAACCAATCAATCACAGGGAGGGCCTTGGTAATCTGTCAGCTACCTACTTAATCTGTTGTCCTTAAGTCTAAGTTCACTAACCAGTGGTCTGCACCTCTGCTGGAAAATTAAGGTGTCTATAAATTGTATTCATTTGTAACTAAGAAAGATAAGTATAAAGATGTAAAAAGCAAAAATCACCATGATTCAGGAGATTAGCAAATCAGTAACTGGTTGACCGGTTAGTTTCCAGCTGTCCAGTAGAGAAGCGGGTTTTATTTGCAAAATTAACACAGCTTTCTGGTTGAGCACCTAGTATTAACCACAAAACACAAAGGCCAAGAAGATTTACTAAATGGATTACTGGTGTGCACCAGCATGGGAACTCTGTATTACATAGCTCAACATGAATGTAAGTCAGTTATACTTAATTTCTAAGTACAGTACATAACTTACATACAGAAGAGGTTTATTCTTTTATCATTCTAAACTGCAGAACACAACTGACTGGCTGACACCTTCCATCTGTACTTCAATTGATACAGTCCAACATTTGAATTCACAGTTTTGTTTTGAACATTGCTGGGTTAGCTTGTAGTATTGAAAAAGTGTTGGGGCAGGAAAAAAAAAAGAAAATATTTAATGGGACTGAAACTACAAACTACACATTACAAACTCACAGAAGAACAATTTTCTACTTAACAGATAGCTAAGCTTTTGTTGGAAAGTAAGTTTATTCAGTATTTTTGATCAACTGAAAGAAGTACTTGAGATTTTTACCTTTCCGTGAATAAGATTGTAAATAATTCCCAATAGGAAATAAGAAGAGGCCTCCATTTAGGATGATATTTAAAAAAAAAAAAAATTCCTACTGTTACATTGTAGTAGCCACGGTTAAACACAAGAGCCAATAAATTACTAACATAGTTATAAACTGTCACAAAACTCTAAATGGCATTCAGCTCTTCTACTCTGCCATCACAGCATTTATATTCCATAAGATAACACTATACGAATTAATCACTGACTATGAAATGGTGATTATTAACTACAAAAGCTAGTTTAAATCAGTTTGAAATCTAATAAAATGTTGATCAGACTACAGAATCATTCACAAAATATGTCAGGGGTAAGATGTGTGGGTGTGGCGCTTAGGGACATTGTTTAGTGGTGGACTTGGTAGTGTTACATGATGGTTGGACTTGATCTTATGGGTCTTTTCCAACCTCAATGATTCTATGATAACAATTATTGCCCCCCCTGAAGAAGAAGCTACTTATCCCACATCAGTGCAATAAGGCTAATTCACGCTTCCTTCAGCAAGCAAATGCACTTCATGTAGTTTGAGACAGCAGCTTTTCAGAATTATAGCCCATGTATAAAGCAAGCCTATATTAGTTCTTTCTTCACTCTTTAGTCAGAGAAAGATTGAAGAGTGAAGACGTTATTTCAACAGCTCCAATGCATCTTCCAATTTTCTCCAAAAGTTTTCCAGATTAACACTGAGAAGGAAGATTTTCAGATTTAGCAAAGATAAGGGACTGCATATGAATTTTCCTGTGTTCTCATTCCACTACTCATTTGCTTGACATCAAGAAGAAAAGGTTCTAAGGCCTGGGAGCCAGGTCATTTAAGAAATTTGCACCTAAGCAATCCATCAGATTAGAGCCTGGTAATACCCAATGTCTTGGCACAAACTCTGTCAGGGGTTACAGCCCTGTTTTAAAGTGTTACATTCAAATTGTGTTATTGTTTATAGAGCTGTAACATAAGCAGCATGTACAACATTGCCACATTCATTAACATTGTTTACAAATCACTTTTATGCAAAGCTGTAACATCCAAACAAGGTTGACAGTCAAACAAAAAGCAAAAAAAGCATCTTTCAAATGCTGCATGAATTTCAAAGTCCACTAAGATACCGTGGAAAACGGAAACATTTCAGGTATATATTAATTTCCTCCTTTTATTCCTTTTAATATCAGACCTATTCTTACAGATGAAAAACCCTTTGTTATTGCTTATACTCTCATTCCTTCTGGCTCAGCTGCGCAGCAGCACCACATGCTCTTTGTTATTGGCTCTGTTGAGAACATAAGCAGCACCAGTTCAACTAAAGAATGTTTTTAAATGCTGAATTTTCATTTTGTTTTTTAAATTTTGCTAAGTATTGCATCCTAAAGTTAAAGTAGCATCATGTATGCCTTCAGATCTCACTTAAAGCTATACTTTTACCTAGATCTGATTAGAAAACCGTGTTAATCTTCATTGTAAAATGGCTCTGTTTTATATACCAACATAGGAGGAGGAAGGACTCCTTGAAGGACATTGATCACTCAGATACCCTAAGAATGAAAAACAAAAAGACAACTGGTGGGTTGTGAAATGTGGGAATTAACTGATGTTTTTTTTTTCCCCCAATATTTGCTGGTGTCTTTGTGTAACTAAATTAATATACAAGATGTTAATTTGTGTGCAGAAAAATGGTGGTTTATGGTAAGAGTATTTGAGATAATCATACAGTCTTTAGAAAATGCTGTTCTGGCTCTGTCAAATGCCTGTACTTCGGGATCTGTGGAACATCAGGAATAACGGATTCATATACTAGCAGCAGGCACCTTGAGAACAGGACTGATTTTCATGAAGATCTGCCTTGTAGTAACTTGATTGAGGAGAAATATCATTACAAGAGGTGAAGAAAAAAACTTCTAGGTGAGTTACACTGGTGTAAAATCTATCACAGTCAAGTGTGATACATGTGGGCTAGCACTTTGCTGGGTCTTAACACGCTGGTGAGAGGACGGAAAGCTGGCAAATTCCAGTGTGTGCTTGGAATAGCAGTTACTGCCGGGATGTTTCTTACCATCACCTGGCAGATTGCCTCACAGATTGGAGCTCTTCTGTATTAACTTTTTAAGGTAGATGTTGAATTGGCGATCTTAGCAAGATGTTAGCAAGAATCATTGCATATGCTGTGGTACAAATGCTCTAAATGTGTTTGATTTTAAGCATCAGTAATCTGGAAAAAGTACTGTAGTTGTTAATACAAACCAAGGAAAGAAGCCAGTCTTCAAAAGAAAGATTGCTGATCTTTTGATGACATTTTGAGTTACATCTTGCTTATCAGGCTGCCCTTTGATTTCTGTTTAAGTTGAACCTTGATTGTTTTACTTGGATGAAGTATGGAAGCCTAGCTTGCTTTCTGGCAAAGTAGTGTCCAGGCAGTGTTTTGGATGAGTTGATCTTTAATTTCTAGACCATAGCTTTCCCTCTAGGAGTGAGACTCCCTTCTTGACCTAGGAGCACAAAGGCAGATTTGCAGATTTCCTTCCAACTGCTACTAGAATAAACACCTGTGGCCCAAAAAAGGAAGCAGATGCTTTCCCTAGGCTTCCTGCATATTCTGTTTCAGTTGCTCTTCATTATTCTTTCACCCAGAAAAGATCCAAACAAATCCTTGAAGTGAATGAATTTCTCTCTGTTTCTCTCTAGACTTCATAGCAGATCTGCTGAGATCTGCCCACCAGGGCTTCATTTTCTAGATTAATCTAGTATTTGGCAAAAGGTCTACAGTTTTCGCTGGGCATCANGCTTTCACTTATTTGTCAGGAATAATGATAGAGAATGAGACAGTTACCTGAATGGCTGCTGCTTCTTTGCTGTGCCACAGGCTTTATATTCCACCAAGACAGCATTGTTGCTGGGACTGCACTGAGCATTTTTCTTTAGTGAGGGTGGTATATGGGGTCCCTGGTGGCCGCAGCTGAGAATCGCTGAGCTGACACTGATGCTCGAGCGTTGTTGGGGCTTTGTAAATACTTCTCAGGAACCTTCTGCATTGCAGTTCATGGTGATTGTCCATGCAGCCCCTGGAGCTAATAATTGATGTTTTCCATGGCTTTTGTGCTGTTTTCTTTCCTTCTGTTCTGACTTTCAAAGGTAGAAAGAGTGAACAGTCTGACAGTACTTTCTGTCCTGCTCGAGTATATACTGTACTTTGTCTTCTCATTCCTCTTTTTTTTTATCCCCTCATTAAGAACTACAGTTATCAACCAGAGACATCATAACTTTTAAAGCACCCTGTCTTTGGTTACTCTTTCCTATCAGTGTATTCAGTACATCCTTTTGAGAGATCTGCAGTTAGCTTGAGCTACTTGTGGTCATGTTCAGGAAGAAAAACTAATGATTTTTTTTTTTTTAATCTCCAATGTCTTCTACTTCTGTTTGTCACTCTTAATCTTGGAGGCCATCTTTTTATTGTGTGGTTGGTTTGTTGGTTTTTAAATGTATTCCTGCTGCCATCACATTTTACTGTGGCTTTCACTGCTCATCATAAATTTAGTCCTTTCTTTCAGCTCAGGAGCTAAAGTGGTTGTATGCACCCTGGTTAACTTACATTTCAATTGCTTCAGAAACAAGCTCTTTGTCTAATCCCTATGCTTTCTGTAACTAAAATGACTGTCTAAAATTGGTGTTGGCTTTTCGGTTGGACTTTGAGATTGAATTGCCAAGCAACAGGCAGTTAGCATCGCCTCAAGCTTAAGCTGCATGTGGCTTTCAGCTGCACGTTACAATCCTTCTCTGTATTCCTTTTTTATTCTTACTTTTTTGCCTTTTTTTTTTTATTCTTATATTTTTCATTTTTTGGTCTCTTCCTACTCATGTCATTTCTGAAGATCCATTTTCACTTCCGCATGTCAGCGTCAATCTTATTCTTCCTTCCCCAACATTGCAGAAGAAATAATTGTCCTAAGTTTCATAATATATACTTTTGATTATTTCTGGATATCTCCAGTCATTCTTGAGCAAAAATTTGATGTGGTCTCAATTTCGATATATAGGTATTACACCAATGGTTATTTTGAAGGAGAATTTTTCACAGCCGTGTTTGAGCATTGCTGGTACAGAATTACAGCGTCTTTGGACGTGCAGGCTGGGTTCCTGGGCCAAGCGAACACATAAGTCAGATCTTTCTTACTGACCTTTTCCACATTGGCATCTTGGGTCTCTGGAGGTTGCTTTCCCAATGGCAAAGTCGTAGCAGATGGCTTTGTGTGAGCCTCTTTCTCGGCAGAGCTGACTTTGCTCAGCTGGAAGTAGGTGAGCAGCCACCCAGGACTTAGGCAGCATGGATTTAATCTATGAACTGATAGGCACAGGATCTGATAGAAACAATTCAGTAGTTCTTTCCATACAAAGGAAGTATTGATAAAGCATAAAATACCTCTGGTATAGAAAATACTGGTTCTTCTCTTTATTTTAATCGAGTAACTATTCCTTTTTCCGTTTTTAAATTTCTGTAACAGAAGTTGAATTCTTAAGTTCCATCACATATGCTAGCCACTGTTCTGTCTAACAGGACAACACCAAGAAGTCTTTGTGCTATGGCTTTTGTCATGTACGAAATAGCCAGTTGGGATAACTGCTGAAGAGAAAGAATAGTGAAATAAGGGAGTGTGCATGGGATAGCAGATAGAACCAACTGATGCAGTTTCTCTGCATGTATGCTAGAAAGTTTATTTTAGAGGTGTTTCAAGTCATGGTGAAGACCTTGTGGGATTTCTGTAATTTAAAGCATTGTGTGTGGGAGTGATGAATGACTGCGGGAGTAGTTGTATCATAAGTCACTCAAGGGGTTGAAATCGAAGTAATCAAGCATGGCTCCATTCTGCTGTAACTTTATTAGCTCTGTTTCCGATTTATTTCATCTAGACAGACCCTCGCAGTTTTTTGGTGTGGTCTGTGTTTGTTTCCCCATAGGTCACTTTTGATTGTAGAGCGTTAAGCCTTCTCCTGACACAGCAAACGTCCACAGTCGATTACAGCTGTGGAGCACAAAGGGAGAGACTGACATAGCTGCATACTTGCTGCATTAGACACTGCCAAAGAGATGTGCTGCTGTTTTGCCCTTTCTTTTGAGATACTGCCAGTAGGCAACGCTAAGGCTGAGGAGATGTTTGTGCTATTCCAGTTACATTGTGGTGGTATTCCTTTGCGTAGCCAATTTCAATATTTTTCAAGTGTAAAGTATTACTTACATCATTGCTTAAAATTTATTTTTATAGTGAGACCTTTTTTTTCTAAATATAATGTTGGGGAATATGGACTTCGATCTTTATTCTATGCAATTTGAAGTAAAAATGAAACTTAAATTTTGAAACCATTGCTGAATTTATTGTGTGAGGCTTCTAAGTGCTCTAGAGCAGATGTACCGGAACTTCAGTGATAAGAGCCATAAAGATTTTCGGTATTCTGTATTTATAGTTGTCTCTGTAGTATTGTGCTCATTTAATCTGATTATTGAGATTTTACATTTTTAAGTTCAGTTTTGGTTTCTTACCACTTGATGGCAGTGAAGGAGCTAGTGTTGCCAGGCAAAGGTTCAGGGCAAGAACCCATTATGAATAACAAAAGAGGAGGTACAAAGGAAGCCTCTGACATTTAATATTGTTCACATTTCTAGGTGATATTACATATACCACAAATGACAGCAGAGGAAGAAAAGCCTCTAGATGGAGCTTCAGTACTTCCAATGGGGAAGAGATTTTTATACTCAAGTGGTTTGCTTCTATTTATAATAATTATTTCAAAGAGCAACTTCCCCATTTAGGAATGGAATGATACCAGACATGATCAATAAGTAATACCAGTGCTTCTGCTATTATAAACATACTGTCCTTCTTGAAGAGCATGAAATTCCCTCATTTTTCTCACTCTTCTCTTCAAATCCTACTGCCTCTCAACCTACTTAGGAATTCTCAGATATCGGTACAAATGTGCTGTATAGATTAAGTATCAGCATAATTATTCAAGATTTTTTTTGTAAGGTTGCTATGATTTTACTGGCAGACCAAGAAGAGAATCATGAAAGATAATGTTGAAACTGTAAACTGCCCTGTAGTATTTACTGGTTTGCATGGTCTAGTCTCAGTGAAGAAGTGGTTTTTGTAACATTAAATATTACAACGCATGTACGTGTGTTTGAGGCACTTTATTAGTGAAGGCACTTTTGCACTTCCACACCCATGTACACCTCTTGCCAAGCTGGTATGGGGAAATGAACCATATAATGGCCCTGCTATAGTAATTGGCTCCACATGGGTGGACTCTAGCGCACAGACAAAACCTTATTTGAAGTAATTGGTGCTTTGTGTAGGTACAAGGGTCTGTACATGCAGATTTATTTTGGATCCTGGGTCAAACCTTGGCATTAGTAAAGGTTTCAATTTCATGCAGCGTCTTTGACATGTAAGTGATTTTGAATGAGTATCAAAAACATCCATACAGATAATAGCAAAAAACTTGATTGAGCTGGTTCATTTAAAATACACGTAGATAATATTTTGCAGTTATGTTTTTTGATTGAATACTGAAGAAAGCCGTTGGCTTGTTGAGTTTTGTGAAAGCACAGCCTATCAATTTTAGAAAATACTGAAAAAGCAAATGATGACTGCATAATTATTAAATACCTTAATCATTAGTAGGATTGTTCTAGTTCTATGAAAGGCAATACTGTGTAAACTCGTGGTTGAAAATAGACGAAAATTCACAGGAGTTTTCAAATATTTTCTTTGGTTGCAGTTACTATTCTTATTTTTAAAAAGCATTCTTATTTTAAAAAAGCATTTAAGCACATTATTTCTAGAATTAGCTGGCATCCGTTAGCCTGACTGAAATGTCCTTGTGAAATTGTGGCATTTCTTCATCAGTGGTATTGAAATGAGTTTCTTACGCGTGCTGTTTTGAAGAATATTTGTTAGAAAATAATGACGTTCTGCTTTGTTATGTGGTATAGGTTGGTTGTATTTATTTCAATGTTGGTGGAAAATTTTAGCTACTGTGGTGCAATATGATTTTAAAAGAAGCTAGTGCAAGCTTTTCCAGCTGCTACTATTTGATTTAAGGGAATTTGAAATTTGAAAGGTACTAACAAAATTATCACAGCATTTGGAACATGAAATCAATTTGTTTTAGGAAGTTAGTGTTAATCTTGCTTTGTGTGCTTGCCAGGTTGAATAGCATAATTGTCAAAAATCAGATACGGAAAGAATACATATGTATGTGCAAAATAAACTTTGTTCTTCTATGTGAATGTCAAGAAATCTAGCAAATGTAACTCTAGAAGTAGTCTTTTGTTTTTCTTTTTTTTTTTCCACTAGAGGCAAAAATTACCTAGAGGTAAACTTCTCTTAGCTGACGGGCAATTTATTCATTCACGTATTTATTTTATGACTACGTACAATTGCTAAATCTTATGTTCAAGAAATCTCTTTTCTTTACAAAAGGGAAAAAAAGACTGTGTAATGCAGCTCACGCTTCCTGGAGACTAACTAGTTTGTACTGAAGAGTTTCTGTATTAATCAGTGCCGTAGTAGCAATTCTCCAGAAGCAGTGTGTTGTTTTTGTTTATCCTTGTCTGACTGAGAGTTGTAGGTAATGGTAAAGGTCTCAGTTTCTAGGTTTCATCTCTGTTGAAGTCAGCGAATTCATACTGATATTTTAAAAATACTTTGGCTTTTTTCTTTTATTGTACTAACTATTGGTTCATTTTTGCTCTGAAATTACCTCTTAGTTACATCCGTGTGTTAACTTTATCATGAAAACTTTAAGGTTGTTTGGCTTTTAAAAAAAAAAAAAAACATGTTGATGGCATTTTTATTTTTATTTTTCTTTGTCTGCTGGGCAGAGCTCAAACTGTTACTTCCTGCTTTGGCTGAAGGAACAAGTGAATTCTTGGAAAAGGCATAAAATTGCAAAAACTAGCAACCAATGTATAGACTAAATTTCCTTGAATGTTACTGGATTCACAAAGAATTAATTCCACATCTGTAGACAATACTTTGTTGTTTGCAAGTGAAAATGCCCTGCCAGAACTGAAGACTCGGTATTATTGTGGAGTTCATTTTTACCTTAGCTTACTCTTTCATAGTGATGGAAAAGATATACTAATTAATACTAATCACATGTTAGTGAAAATATTCAGAAATTGCCCTTCTATGACGATTGTCTGAACAATTTTATTTTACTTTATTAAAAACTGATTGTACAAAACTGTAATAGCATCTTGTTGTAATGTTTAATGAGAGTATAATAAGGAAGAATGAAGAACTTAAAATTGCTCATACAATTAACTCTTCAGGTTTTTGTTTTATTTTACCACAAGAGAGTACTTCAGAATTTTAATTTCATCGTGTTGCAACACATCAATGCAGTGAGCAGCCACTTTTTGTTTGTGTGCCTTTATTTGATGTTTGCCTAAATTTCAGACCCAGTCAAAGAATTCTATAGACTTCTTTCAGTAAAGAAAGCAAAAAAAAAAGAATTTACTTTTTTTTTTTTGTAGTACCACGAAAGCTTTTTTTGTGTCTGGTTCTACTTGTACCTGCTGTTAATCATGAAGATTAACTGAACGAATATCCTTGAGTGGTTATCTTCTAAAAAATATTTTCATTTTCACTCTTTGGTACAAATACTGATACAGAAATGTGGAAACTAATTATAGCCGTAATGTATCCTGATGGACCATATCCCTATTTCCTTTTGTCATTTCCTCATTTCTGAGAGTTTCTTCTCCCCCCCAGTTTCCCATTTGGTGTTTTCTAAGATTATTAGTTGAAAAGAGATGAGTGGTAGTGAAGACTTTTTAAAAAAATTTGCTATTGTAAAGTCTTTCAAGTGAAGAACATTATATAATGTATATGTACAGATTGTAATCTATGTGTGTCCAAAGTCCTTCTAAGATGATTATGGAGGTTGCTCTCATTTCAGTTTTTCAAAGAATGCTTGCTATGTTGAGACTCCTTTATAAACAGGACTCTTTCTTGCAACTCAAGAATAATATAAAAAGAAAGGTTTTCTTGGGTAAAATAAACTGTTCTCCATATGTAAAATTGTCTTGCTAATAAAAGTGCCTTTAATTTTTCAGTTCATGGATATTTAAGTCTGAATCTAGATCTGTAAATATTATTGGATAAAAACTTAGTGCCTGTCAGTTTATTTGAGGCTGTAATTCTACAAGTGTTTAGTCAGCAGTCATATCTGACTCCCATGTAAACACATATATGAGTCCTAGGATTCCTAGAAACTTGCAGAATTGGAATTTTAATCTTTAAAATAATCTTGTTTTAATTGTATGCAAATTTTGGTCGATCCATGTGGGAATAATATAGTTCTTTATTTTAAGTTATTCTTTTATTCTTATATAGTGCAGGGAAACTCCACCCAATATAAACCACATGAAATACTGTTTCAAAAGTACAGATACAAATACATACATTCTTAATCCCTTTTTTCTTTTTCTCTTTTTTTTTTAAAGAAAAGACTTAGATTATTCATATTTATTCAGCTTGTCAGAGTTCGTATTCCAGCTTACATAAGATTTTTTAATTCTTATACAAATGATTTATGTGAAATGTGGTGATCAAATGAGGTAGAGGTGGTACAGAAGTATTGCAAGTATGTCTTATATTGCTTAAAGCTGACAGTACCGTTCACATAAGCACAACACTTCTGGATTACTTATAATCTCTGGAAATGTGCCTCCGTTTCTATTTCCACAAGATTCCCAGTAATTTTGATAAAAAATATTTTCAGTCACTTGTGGTATGAAAGTAGACATCTTCATTTGTGCTTCTGGAGTACTCTCACGTGTGGGGAAGTATTACTGAATTATTAACGAAGAACTCTGTTGCACCTTAACAAAATTGGTAATTAAAAAGCTTAGCCTGTTTCTCATGTGGCTGCCGTTATTTTTAGAATCTCATTACTTTCATTATACTTGAGAGATTTTGCGAGGTGCTGGGTCTTGTCCTTCTTTGTCTTAGATGATAAAAATACATATGCCTTGCAGAAAGTGGTTGGTAAATACTTCTGAGTCTTTTGAGACAAAAAGTACACATCGCTGTAAGAGAATTATCAGTTGCGTGGACGCTGTGTGTTTTAGAATTGTCCATCCACACCTGGGCTCATCTGATTTTAATATGTGCACTGTCTCTCCCTCCCCTTCCTGACTGCTGTACTCAGTTTACTGATTTCTCCCTGCCATTCTCAAATGCATATGCTGGTTTTTAGGTGTGTGCAGATACATTCTGCTACTACGTATGTCAGAAATGCTACACCTTTATTGTTTTAAGGAATAATCCATTTTATGTCAGGTTTGTCTTAAGATCTGTAATTTGAAATAGGCAAGCTGATAACTAGCCAGATTGTTTTTCAGTTTGGTAGAACCTTTTAGAATCAAAATGATTCTTCAGAGAGCTAGGGTTTATTTGTAGGGGAGAAAAAACACTGTGGCTTGTAAGTTGGTATTATAAAGCAGGTCTGCATTGCTTAGGCAATTTTTTTCCCTGTTTGAATCCACTTGTTTCTCTGTCTTTTCCTACACCAGCCTTATGAAATCATGTACCATAATACCACTTTTAAAGACTTTTAACAAATTTCTGGGGATGTATACAGTAAAATTAGGGAATGTCAGTTTTCAGAATGTCTCAAATCTTAATTTGGTTTCTTTGTGCTTGTTCATTGTGATGATTTTTAATTCACTACATTATATTCTACAGGGTCTTTACTTATTCAGGCTCAGGGAGAGATCTGGCCCAGTGCAGCTTCAGGCTTATGTATTGAAAGAGACTGTTGTCTGTAAAAACTGTTTAACCTGTAGATGTTGAGGGTATGTAGAGGGTGGGGGAGAAGATTGCAGGGAGAAAAAAAAGCGGTTTCATGGGTAAGCTAGTCAGACGAAAAGTGCCCTTGAGGATTGGATTCTGTTCCTCTCTCTGCCGCAGAATTCCTATGTGATGCTAGGCAAGTCGTTTAAACGAAACTTTTCCCAAGTGGTGACTAATTGATTTGAGTGCTCTGCAATTGTGGTTGCATAATTTGAGATACTAGGGGTTTATATGCAGAAATACTGAGGGCTTGCAGCTGCAGCTGAAGTCGATTAAAGTCTGTGCCCTGGATGTATGCAAGTTGTTTGATACTAAGCACACGGAAAAATCGTATCCGAGATAAAATTAGCACCAGAGATGACTGAAGGTTTTACCTTAGCCTATGCCTCATTTTGCAATCCATAAAAAAAAGGAAAACAATGCATGCTTTGTCTTAAAGATATTACAAAGGTGAATGATGTTATTGATGAACTCTGATGCCATTGTGATGCGCTTCAAAACAAATAACCATGGCTTCAAAACATGTTTGAATAGCACGCAGCTACGAGTGGATGAGGCCACACATGCACAAATGTGCAGAGAAAAATCCTGAATAGCTGCTCGCTGGGTAAGCAGTCATCTTCTGCATGTTGCATAAAGACAGAGGGGCAGAGTAATGAGGAACGGCTGTAGTTCCTTTTCAAGGAACCACCAGGTTCTTCCCAAATCTCATTTACCTGTTCGGAATGCTCATTAATGGTCTGTATCATGTATTATCTTCGTCATATTTCTGTTACGCCTTAATTTGTAAACTGTAAGTTTGTATTTTAGATTTAAATAAACTCGAATCTATCTTCTAACAATCTCACTATTTTTAACAATAACTTCTATTGCTACTTACTTAAAAAAGAAAAAAAAAACCAAAAAAAAAAAAAACCAAGGTACCAACCTCTCTCCCAATTCAAAGAACAAAAATAGAACTTGACCAAAACTTTTTATCCTTTTGGTCTGTTTTCCAACAGCGTGCTCTGTGTTGACATTGCCACAGGGTGCTCGGCTTCCAGTGCTGGCATCTGCCTAACGTTGGCTCAGGATTTGTGTGGGACTAATTGGAAGAGGGAAGCTAGATAAGGAAACAGACTCATTTTAGTCCCTTTGCTTTCTTCCTGCTTCCTCAGTTTCTTTGCCCTGCAGCAAATATTTCTTTTATTTTGGCCAGTGGTACTTACTGTGACTTATTCTTTCAGAAATAATTTTGCAATATTTCTGCCACTGCTGTTTTGTTTTTTTTTGTTGTTGTTGTTCTGAAATAGAGTCTTCTCCCACCCCTAACAAATTACGAGAGGAAGAAATTACATCTGGCTGATGCAATTTCTTGGATTTGATTCCACGGCTGAGGTTATGAGATACAGGGAAATGTGGCTTTGGCCTATTGTTTATGCTTGTAGGATCGTCAGTAACAGAATGCTTTTTTCTGTGTAGTAGTTTGCAGACTTGCAGTTTCATTCCTTTCTTCTCTACCTGTGACAAAAGTTACTTACGAAATATTCTTGCTTGTCTGTTGATCTTTCTTTAATCTTGACTTTCTGTTTATAGCACGAAAATATGGGGGAGAACCCATGTTAGAATATTGTATGGAGAATTTATCTTTGTTTCACTGAAGTCCTGTAGTCACAAAACTTTTCCTATGGCTTTTGGTTTTGAAATAGTCTACGTATGTCAGTGTTTCTACTACAGACTGTAGGATCAGAGTTTTATCTTCTGACTTTCACTGTTATCTTTGATGCTGATAATCCTGTAATCCTATGTTGAGAGGCAAGTAAACGAATTAGTAATAGTCACTATCTTCTGCGGTCAGTTGGCTGAAACAGATTTCTGGTAGCATAGTTAATGGGATGTAACCTGTGCCAAGTTTTTACTGCTATTCACTCAGCTGCTAATTCTTCTTTCTCATAGGCATAGAAAAAAGCGTACTCTTCCCCTCTGTTTTGATCTTTCCTCCTTTTGCAGTTTGTCCTGCTACCAGCTCTGCTCAGGAGACTGCAGTTCCTGCAGTTGGCTATTGCTGTCTGTCCTGCTCTGTGCTGTTGCTTCCAGACTGAGGAGCTATCTCTAAAATACAGTGGCAGAAGAAAATTCCTCTTATCTGCTTGTTGCTTGTGCTTGTGAAGGTGAGGAAATGAAAATGGGCATGGAGCGAACAGATTTATTCCTTTCAGCGGTCCAGTTCTGTATCTCCTGTTGTGACCCGAATATGGGTCTCTATAGGTGATCGAGAGACGGCAAATATGGTCTGTCCAAATGCTGCCTTTTAGTGTCAGTGACTGAAAAAACGACCTTACATTTTCTCCATTACTTGTGACTTCAGAGGGTGAGAACTATTATTTTCTCTCAGCCCTGTGACAGTGTTGACCGGCTACTTAGCTTTCCAGCAAAATAGGCTTCTTTGTGCTGAATTATTTTTAAGTCTGAGTAAGGAGAGGAGCAGGTGCATATGTGCTCATACATGTGTTTGATACCTACTGCCTTGTGTAGTGATGAGGTTGTTGGGTGTTGCACTCACCTAGCTGAAAAACGCTTAGATAGGGAAAAGTGTTTACTTCACTCTCACCTTCTCAGCTTTTGCTCTGTGTGCGTACCTCCCCTCTGTCTCTTCTAGACTTGTCTGGGATTTCGGAGCGTGTGGTTTAGCAGGGGCTCGGGGTGACTGCCTCTACCAGCTAGTCCCTAGGCTGCTTCTGGGTGGGAATCCCCCACTGTGAGGATCTCTCGTTTGGGTAGTGCTTGTAGTTCTTTCTCTGTTCTTCTTCTGGCTCTTGCAGACCAAGAGGGAGGCAGTTTATGGATCTGAATGAATTACTTCCCTCCTTTCCTGATGCAAACAGGGTGCCTCCAAGGCAATACTGGAAAAGAACAGTAACTGCTTGCAGGGAATGGCTTTGTGATAAGCAGAAAAGTGGTCTTTCTGCCTCTTACTTGGGCATGTGCAACTTTCTGCCCCTCTTTTGAGTTCAGTGCAAACACTTCAATTTAAAAAACAGAGGGCAATTCAGGGAACAGTGTGCCACTGTGTGTAGCAGTGTCTGCCTGCAGCTGCCGTAAGTTTTGAGAGGTAAGTATCTTCAAGATTACTTGGCTCATTCTTGCTAGAAATAATGTCACATAGGCATTTTTAGTGACCATAATACCAATTTTCCATACAAAGTTGCTAGTGAATGGGAAGGGCTGTCTTCAAGTCGTTTCCATCACAAGTCATGCCATATATGTGGCTTTTTTTAATGAGGGCAAGTTTTTGTTTTTTGTTTTAAATTTAATTTAGTTTAGTTTTACTTTAGCTTTCGATTGTTTATAAATTCGTTGTGTGTGTGTGCGAATGTTAATTGATGATTCTGATGGTACACATGATTTCTTGATCCAGGTTCCTTTGAACATCCATTGGTTAATTTATGGCTTATGAAGACCCTGTCAGGTTTTGTGAATAGTCATTTGGGATGTCAGCCTCCTCTGCTTTCTGCCTTGTCCCTTTATCAGATGTGCCTTGTTTTATGCCATCAAAATGTGAGTTGAAGTGGTCAGGCAGTGCTCATACTTTCAGCTCACTCTGTTAGGAGGGTGGCAACTTTTAGCAAAGCAGTGGGCCATAGTAATAGGTAATCTGTTAAGCTTATTGGAGTTTAACTGAGATGGTTTTTTATTAAGTTGTAGGTTGGGTTGTGTCTTACACAAGTTTTGCCGACGCTGGCATCTGTACTACAGTGAGTGATGGAGGGCATTCCTGTGTTCTTTCAAGGAGGCCATGTACGAACTCAGCAGTGAATTACTACATGGGTAGTGGCATGTTACAACCTTCCTGAGGTCTTCTGAGTCCCGAGGTAGTAATAGCTCATTAAAATGGTAGTTAATGAGTATAAAGGGATCATTATGCCTTACATGGTGGGTAGGGCTAAATCCTAACTAGTTCAGTAGAAAGTGGTCTAAATAAAGATGGAAGAAATTTGATAAATGCTACTGGTAGTTCTTTATAAACCTAGCTATTTAAAGCAATGCGTTTGGGAAAAAAAACACTCGAAGAAATGCATTTTGAATAAATTAATACCTCTTTCTGAATGTACTTTAGGTCTTTCAGAGGTATCAAAGTTATTTTAACATAGTCTGTGATGAAGCATCTTCAGTTAAAAGTATGCAACGTTTTGCTACTTCTGATCAGTTGGTTTTGGGGGAAAAATTGGGAAAAACCCCTCTGTTATTTATTTATTTAAGATCTCAAGATCTGTAGACATTTTCTGTTCTGTATGCTAAAAATAAATGGTGAAATTTTTTTTTTTTTTTTTTTTTTTGTGAGGGAGGAGGGGAGAAACGTCCCCATAATATGATTTTATGGAAAACATAACCACCTCACACATCAGACCTTCATGGCCTGGTCACTTTTTTATGCGTTTCATTTAGCTAATGTTATTTTCTGGGTAAGGATTTACCCAAACTGAAACATGTAGATTTTGTAGCAGGTAGATGAAAACCTTCTTGATTTCATTAGGTCCTTCCTGTCTTCTTCCAGGCTCTAGAAGGACGAACAAACCAATAAAAGACTGCAGACTGAGGTACATCTATATATCAAAACTCAAGTTCAGTGGACAGGACTATTTTTAGGCATCCATAAGCTAAGAAAAATAACATTGCTTCTGTGAAATGACTACTTCAGAAATATTATGGTATGGTACAAAAACTAGGTAAACAATGGGAAAAGGAGGATGGAAGCAAATATTACGTTAAGAAATACAGGCTTTTGAGAGAGTTGCTCCTTCTTTCTGTCATAAATGAAGATATTATGGCTGCTATGCTTGGATATGCTTTACTACAGTGTCTCTGCCATATCCTCATTTAGGTGTTTTTGTTGCAGGAATTAAATGTGTATTTATAATAAAACAAATACGGAACGTTTTTAAAGGAATAGTTTCATTTGGTTTAAAGTTTTTATGCTCTGTGTTGAAACTCCTTCCTGCTTTTTCTCATCCCGTTTAGAATTACCATTCATCCGACATTCCCACAGAAACCTTGCTGATCATGTCTGCTCATAGTATCTTTCTAGGCTTAAAGCTGATAAATCTGATGGAGCGTCTTCTAAACTCAAATTATATGGATAACTTATTAGTGAACATCTACTACAGGATGGTTTTCTCAGTAATTCAGAGTAGCTGGTCTGTAACAGGAAAAATAAGCCTCATGCCTCGCGGTCCAAGTTATGGAGCAGGGCCCCACTGTGTTTCAAATTCACAGGAAAGAAGTGCTTCCTGCTGCCTCCGGGTGCTTGCTGCTCCTTTCGGAGACCTCTTAGGTTCTGTGAAAGTCTCACTGACTCTCTTTCGGCAGGAAAACCTGTCATCTTCAGAGTGACAAGAATACTGTCTTCCAGCAAGGAACTTTTAAACTATGTAACAGATGGAGTAAATCCAGTTGAAATATTGTCAGTATAATTATTAAATTGATCATCACACGGATATTTGAATCCTAAAATACAGGACTGTTAGGGATCTACTATACCCTACTGAGTAAATCTAAATCTTATACCCTAAATCTGAGACATGCCTGATAAACGTGTGCAAGATCTGCTTGTAATGATCCAGTGGTAAGCTAATGGTGCTTCTGGGAAGTTTTCGTCATATCTAACTTGAATCTTCTGGTGCAGTTATTTAACTGTTACTGCATAGCCTTGACATAGGCAGGACAATTGTTCCGTTTTCCTTTGCAGCCACCTTCTTTGTATTGGAAGAGGTTGCATTTCCTAGTCACCTGCCTTTTCTTTAGACTAAAGTTGCTCCTGTCCTTTCAGTTTCCCTGAACAAGTCACTTATTTCTCCTACACCTCTTAACTGTTCAGATTTGTTGCTTTCCTCTGCATTTCTTCCGAATAATCTCATAGCTTTCTTTAAGAGCATTGTTTGAATGGACACAGCAATCTGCTGCGGTCTTCCAGTTGGTGCGTGGAGTGGCCGTGCTGTTGGTGTCGCAGCGGGCTGTGCTGCTCAGAAGGGCAGCATCATGACACTGACTCATGCTCAGCTTGTGATTCACTCATCGTTTCTGCCTAACTGCTTTTTTCCATCCTGTGTTTGTGCGGTTGATGATTTCTGTCCAGATGTAGACCATTAGTCTTTCCCTTACGAAATCATACATTTTTAGAGCAATTCTGCAATTTGTCGAGATCTTTTAAAATTCTAATTCTGTTCAACAGCATCTTTGTAGGCTTTCCAAGATTAGTGTTAGCTACTGGTTTAATAGTGATTCTGTAACTCAACTTGACAGTTAAAATACTGAGTATCAGTGGACCTGCGGCAGGGCTCATAAAATCCTATTTGATATGTCTTTTCATTTTTGATAGCTAGATCCTTTAACTATTCATGGGATGGTTTTTTTTTCTTTCTGTTTCGTTTTGCACCTGCAGGAGAAGTTTCAGGTTACCCATATTTTTTTCAGTTGTTTAAAGAGTGTCATGCATTGAAAATATTACTTAAGATAAAAAAGTGATCCCTGTCTATTCATTCCAAGCTTTGGTAACAGCTTTCATTTAACTTCTTAAAATGCTTTGTGAATTAAAAATATAAATTAGAGCACTGTATAAACACTAAGGACTGCTGGGGAGGTATACTTGTTTACATAAGTTTTTATATTAGCATGCGTGTGTGTATGTGAAAATGTATATATGATGAATATGGGGGGGGGCATATCAAGTGGTGTCCTTCACAGCCGATGGGGCTGAGGAAGTTGCTAATAAACAGTTAATGTTTATTTTGAAAGTAGATGTCTGTGGGGATTATTCACCATGTAAATGCTGTGCGGATGCATAAGGTAGTAGGTAGATTTTAACAACTGTGTTAGAGGTAGTTGTTCTCTGTTGGCTGTTTGTATGGCTTTATAATCTTTTCAGCCATACATCCTGTATCCTGTTTCTCATATGCCCTTTTTCTCTTCATTTTTTGGAAATCAGAATGGAGGGTTATAAACACCTTTCAAGAATATAAAAAATTTACATACTTCTAGAGCTTACAAGTCAATTAAAGATGTAGTCACAAAAGTGACAGCAGCAATTCAGGTGGCATGGGAGTTTTGTAATTAGAAAGTAGCCAAAGCTTGGGGGTGTGTGTGTGTACTTTTTATTTATTTTGGTCTTTGGTTTTCTTTAAGACCTTCATAATTAAGTCTGTGGTCATTAGTAATCTCCCTCCAAAATTTATGCCTAAATTGAGGTCTGGGAAGCTGTTATTTGAAAGGACAGGATAGGTATGTAGGAGAGTATGGGTCAGTAATGTCAGTTCTGGTGACAGGGTGCAGTGGGAACAGGATAAGCAAGAGGAGGGAGGAGGCGATAAGGGCCCTGTATGGGTGTAGCCTTGCTGATTCTGATTTCCTTTAATTCCGTACATACTTGGAAACATCCTAAAACTGAAATGTAGCAAGAAAACTATATAAACAATGAAGTGGCAGCATATTTTGGGCATTACATAGAAGGAAGGGTTGCAACTTGCCAGATTCAACACCCAAAAGTCTTTGCTGCCTTATACTGATGCTCCACAGTTGTATGAGCGCAGACTGCCTTCAGCTGTCCGTGGTTATAGTGGGGTCACCTCTCTTCTGAACCAGGGGTCAGCACTGTCAAGGGGCAAAGGCGTTGAGCAAGAAATGCACTGCAGGAGACATCATGCTTTGCTTTCCCTGCCCACCTGGCCTGTAAAAGCAGTGGTCTGTCTGTGTAGCATTTTTCATTCCTGTGAATATGTTGCAGGATCAGGAGTCTTCTAGCTAATACATTTATCCGAGAGCCGTAGACTGGAAATCTCTGATGCAACGGGCAAATTTTCAAGAGAAACCCCTAGAAACAACTTTGTTTAGCCTATAAGGGAATACATACATACACACGCATCTGATATATAAATACACACAACTATCTATACTATAAAAATATAGATAACATTATATAAATGTAAAAGCGATAAATACATAAAATAATAAATACATAACAGTGTTCCTGGAAAAATGTATGAAATAATAAAAGATACCTACTTGTTCCTTCCTTTTGAACTACTAGAAGGAAAAACTAAATGAAAATGAACCGTAACAGTAGGCAGTGTTTCAGATTAGTCTGTATTGGCTTGAATAACATCCTTAGTTATTGTTTGATAGCTTTTCTCCATTTTGAATTTGAAGGAGTAATTCTAAAAACGTCATGACAGAATTAGTGAGTGTTCTCTGCATCTTGGATACAAAGCTAGTGTTAAATCATAACTTACAGTTATACATGACATTGTTCTCTTGAGCAATCTTATTTTTCATATCTGAATAATCAATTGCTGAAAATCTAAGTAGAAAGGTAAAAGGCTAAGATAGTTTCAGGAGAAAAAAATGACATATAAATACTGTCGTTCAAATTGGGCAAGAAAACCGAAGCTCATGGAATTGTGCACATGTGCGGAAGAGAACACACTTTTTTTGGTTTCTCAAGCATGAGGCAGCAGAATTTTCATTCATTTGGCATGCTAGGCTGGATACAGAGTCTTCTTTCATTTGACACACTCCCCTGTAAACAAACATGCCAGTTAAGGGATTGTGCCAGTTATGAGAAGCCTACAGGAATACATTGTGCTGGTTTGTATTCATTTTCATTTCATGAATTGCTTTAAAACTTAGCAACATAAAAAAGCATTAAAATACCTTTTTAGCATTATTTTTGGTTCCTACATATTTCCCTGCTGTGCTGTTATTCTGTTTAAATCAACGGAATGTTGAGAGATGCATGGCTCCTTTCTGCAGCAGAGCAAGTATCTTCTCCTTCCTGGGTATGCTTGGAGCAGTCATCTGTAGAGAAGCAGCAAATGTGGGTTAAACTCATTTTACATCCTTGAAAAAGAGGAGTGTCTTAGAAAGAAGTTCAATAAAAATGAAGGGGGAATTGAACAAAGGTTACGCAGCAAGAACTTGTAAGCCAAAACTCAGCTCACATCTGTTAACTATAAAAGTTCATAGATGATGCTTGGTCTTCTGGGAGGCACTTGCTTTTCTTTCCTAGAATGATATTCTTCAGGATTGCCAGCATGTCCTTCCCACCTCTGGAATTTGCTACAAGGCTCTATTTCCCTCATAGATGTTTTTCCAAGTACAAACTTGGCAAACTCAGGTGTACTCCCTGCACCTAATCTGTTCATGAGAGCTGAAATCAGGATCAGGTTGCAGTGAATGCATGTAGCGAAGCAAATATGGGAGGGGTGTTTCAGTCGAGTTTGATGTGAGTGTCCTAGTTGTGTGCTGTTGCTGGTGTTAGAGGAGTACATGGTTGTGTCAGCTGTATCTTGCCATTGCTTTTCCTCCTGGTGTTATTGAACAATTCATGTGTGTAGAAATACCAAGTGGCTGTGATGTTTTTTTTTTTCTTTAGGGAAATTAGGTTGAGAAAAGATGTTTGGGGAAACAGTGGTGTTTGTGCACAAAATACATGTGTTGTGAACTTTAAGGCTGTTGGTACTGATGGTGGGAATTTTTTGTTTTTTTTGTTTATTTTGTTGAGAGGCTCAATTCACTTTATGTTTATTAAAAAAAAAAAAAAAAGCATACAAGGTTTAAAGTGAATGCAAGCCATTGAATTCTACAGCTTTGGTGATAATCTTCCAGGGTCAGAATGGCCTTCAAGCAGGCAGGTCTCTGTTGAAGAGGTATGTGGCAGCCTATTCAGAGCAAAGTGGGTGTGAGGACAGGGTTGGAAGAAGGGTTGCACCTGTGTGGTTTTGGTCCTGAGAATTCCCTAGGAAGGGTTCTGGAGCAAGAGTGGTTGCTGTTGTATCCCCGCATGCTTGAATGAGACGTTTAGGAAGGGTCACGCTGTATTCCTTTATGTTGTCTAGGGATTGAGGACTGTGGTTATTTAATTGCTGATGAGGACTGTGGTTATTTAATTGCTGGCCTACAGTCATGTCAGCTTGGGCTTTGACACTTCTGGATATTAGTTTTCTGTGGACCTCACATGAAAACCACCAGGTTGAAAGTTCCAGTGCTGATGCAGTGTTCAACAGTCAGCTGTAGCTTCTGTGCAGTTATCTGCCTTTGTTTGTTTTGTGAATTTTGGTGGGACTGCCTGTGTATCCAGCAGTTTCAAATCACTGAAGAAAAATATGCAATTGTGAGTTTACAGTGCTTAGTTTTTGTTTCTTTTTCTGTACCATTATGCTTCAACTTGTATACCTAATGGTTACCAAAAGGAAAGTAGTGACTTATGCCCTTTCTTCTACACGCAAGTTCTGAATGTAAAATGTTGTTGAAGGAACCATATACATCTGAATTGCTCTTGAATTTAAAACAAAACCACAACAGTTCTATAAATTAGATTTATAATTTGAGGGGGGGGCTAAAAAGTGTTTTTTACATTTCGTGTCTCATGAAGGCCTACCCGTGCTGAGGTCGTTTGCAGGTATAAGATTTCACACTTCAAACACAGTTAACTGGTGCTGTATGCAGTCATTACTTCTGCTTGCCATCTAGCTCCAGTAATACATGCTGTTGAAAATTCCACCTGGTTGTTCAGCAGCATTGCAATGATACAGATTCACCGATGCCATTCTCTTTTAGCCCATTAACAGCTGATTGGGCAAACTGCAAATGAATAGAAATGTGACTTCTGTCAGCATACTTGGTCCTTTGGACCACATGCCTTCCCATTGCTAATAAAGATAATGCCACCTCTTTGAAGACATCGACAGGCATATTTAAAACCCAAGATGAATTGAGCACATTTCCCGTGTTAGAAGCAGTTGCTAAATTGTAAGTAACTAAGTCTTGTTCTATAACTGCATTGCACTCAAGGGAACAATTTAGGTTTTGAATTGTATATGTTGGTAAGTGAAAACTATGTAGACATTGATTATTTTCTTCCCCTTGACCTAATCATTGTTTGCCTATGGCAATATCTGATATGTTATGTGTTCACCAAGAATTGTCTTGGGACCACAATGAGGCTTTTTTTTGAAGCTTCATTAGTAATCATAGTTACATTAGGCATAGAAGGCAATGGAGTAATATAGTTGGACTGCTCTATACCAGTTTTTCTATTTACTATAAAGATGGAAGTGAACTCTGTAGGTGGGACTCTGATTTGTATAGGCATATGGGGAGACCAGATTTAAATCTTTTATCTTTTAAAGCTTTTATGCATTTTCAGCAAGAATTTCGTTTTTAAAAAACGGAAAGCAAATTTACATTATTTTTTGTTTGTTATCGGTTGTGACAAAAAATCCATTCTTTGTTTCTCCTTATGTGCTTGTAGTCTTAATGATTAAACTTTTCTTGATAATACTGGATAATGTGAAAATGACGCTGAGTAAAATAAGATTTAGTAGTATATTCTTCATCATCCGAACTGAACGAGCTGCAAAAAATAAATGCCATTAATAGAGAGAAGAATATTTCCTTTTCTCCCCTACCCTGGGAATCTGATATGTATCACCCTTCAGAAAAAAAATTAAAAATTCCAACAGAGTACCTTATGTATGTGTTTAACTTTTTTGTCATACTGTTGATTCCTTTAAGTGGTAAACTTGTTTGTATGTTAAAATACTTGTTTGTAGTGCAAAGGCTTATGCTAAAAAGTGTAAAGGAAGAACTTTTAACTTCTACCTAGAAGTCTTGTAACTAAACACATGGAAACTACTTGTTCAATAAAGTGTTAGCAATTAAAAATTTCCCTCAAGAATACTTGCATATATTTGCATGCCTAAGAGACCAGACTGTGGCCTACCAAAATATAGAGTTGTTTGATGTTTCCGAGAACTAATTCTAGCATGAAACACCTTTTCCTCCATTGAGTTTTCTACTATGTGCATTTTTTCCAGCTGCATAGCTGGCACCCGAGGAGTTTTTAGTTTAGCTTAGAGTGTTTCTTTTGCATAATCTTTTAACGTAAGAGCTTATGTTTTGCTTTGTTCTTTTTGTTTGTTTGTTTTTTGTTTTCCCAAAATATGCACGATGGAGAATTGCCTTTTTTCTTCCTGAAAAGCAGTGTAAGGCTCATATGAAAGTGGAATTAGGTGCTGAGCATGGAAGCGTATGCTGCCATTGCAGTGAGAGTAGTTCTAAACTTACAAGATCCATTCAGCAGAAACAGGGTATAAAGAGACATTCAACGTTGGAAGTATTGTGGGGCAATATTGCTGTGAAAAGACAGTTATCAAGAAATAGGGCTATGCTTTTGATGCTTGTATCCACATGAGGGAGACAGTGTGACAGTCTCCTTTGGCTCAATCAGTGGCACAACATGCCAACCCGAAGTGCAGTGCTGGAGAAATCACTTAATGCACTGTCTGTAACAATACCAGCTCCTTCTGCTGTTAAATGATATCCCTATGCAGATCTTAGTTTTCCCTCCTTAGGGGTAACTGAGATCGAGATATCTGAAAGGTAAATGATGTCATCCAGCTTCTCTTCTGAGCTTTATCTTTAAAACAAACAAAACCAGAGTGTGGTCCTGGCTTTCTCTACCTAGTCTTTGGACTTTTGCCCTAGTATATAAAATAATATCTTATTCTAGAAAGCACTGGCTCTTTAACTTGGTGTTTTGCTGCTCAACCTTCATGGAAATCTTACTGAAGGTGGCTGACAGAGTCAGCTAGCTATAAATGAAAGTCTGTTAGAACAGCGGACTTCAATATGTTAGATGTTTCTTTATTAGTTTGAAATAATTGTTCTTTGTAGCCTATTTAGGGTCGTACACTGCTAGGAAGTTCTATAGTGATGAGAGGCTTTTCTTATAAGTACTTCAGTTTGCACCTCTAAGGCCATTCAGGACAGTTCCTGAAGGATCTGGCACCTTTCCTGAAGATGCTTAACATTACCCATATATACCATTAATTAACAAAATGTTTGGAACTTGATTTCCAACACATACAACATTTTTTTGTGTTATGGTTTGAAGAATCTGTTAGCTGGCAGGCTTCCTGTCGCTTTTGCAGTTTATATGGACCAGTATTGATGAAATCATTTATAGCAACATCCCGTATTTAATCATTTATTGTTATTATTGTTCCCTTTTTGACCTTTTAGGGGCTTAATTACAATTAGCTGGTATGTTAATAAAGATCGCTTTCATTGTTTAGCTATAACCATGGCCAGTAAACTACTTCCTCATTTTTATTTGCTACGGTAGTGTTGAAATACCGCATTTTGTATTAAGGACAAGCCCACGTTGTTTATGAAGTGGCTGACTGGGTTGGAAGATGAGGACAAACAAAGCAATCTTTCAGTTATTTCTGGTAACCAAGTGAATAACCAATTTCTGTAAATCTACCAATTTTTGTTTCAAATTCTCAAGATCAAGCAACATATATGTTTAAAAAGCTTTTTCAAAGTTGACTTGGGATCTCTTGCTTTGGTTAAGCATGAAACAGAAAAACTTTTGTCCTGGTCTTCTACATGAAAAATTGTGCTGCTCCCATCTAAAACTTAAGTTTAAATTGTCCAGATAAAACTGAAAACACCGTAACATTTTTTGCTTGTTTATTGTTTGAAATATTGGAAGAATACTGCCAGACACTTAAAAATATACTTTTATCAGGTTTTAAGCTGTTCATCCGGAGTGTTCCAAAAATAATACCAGTCACATCTACATGTGTAGTAGAGAAGGAATAAGCAGTGGTCTATCCCAAACAAACAGTCTGGAGGGACTCATTTCTTGAGGTTATCATGGTCTCAATCCCTAATTTTTAAAAGATTTGTTTACATTGTGTTTTCCCCTTTATTTCATGTAATTCTACTAAGCCTGCATCTCGATAATTTAATGTTTCTTAGTGTTTAGAACAGATATTTAGTCACGCTGTCTCTTCCTTTGCCTTAACTAAGATTTAAAAATAAACGTATCAAATTACGTCAGTTTGAATCAGCTCACTCGCAGTTGATGCAGGTTGCACCAAGATGGAATCAAGTGGGTACTTACCTAGTCGAATTCTGCTTTTGTATGCTGTAGGAGTAGCTGTTGGAAAATTTAAAAATGAAAAAATGCATATGCAGTCTTTTCAGGAGACATTTTCCGTGTGAGTAATCAAAGCGCTTTCTTTGTCTCTGGACAAGAGACTATGGAAACTTTGGTCTTGCATTAGGGCATAATACCAATTTCCTTAAAATGTCATTTCACAGCTGATTTTTCTCAAATTCTACACTTTTGCCCACTTTTTCCTTTTCCCCTTGCCCTCTCCTAAATCTTTCTCTAATAGTCACTCCTGGCCCAAACTGGTACACAGCATTGTTAAAGCCTCATGTTACAAAACTGAAAATTTTAAAATGAAAATAATGATTTATAATAAAAAGCCTGACAGACTAATTACAGTATTGCATTAATTATTAGTTTATTTCAGCCCTGTTCCTCTCACAGCTAATTGAGATCTATTTTTTTGGTGTTTTTAAATCCCTATTGACACAGTAATTTTGAGAGAGAGAGTATATTGGGAACAATACATATATAAAATCAAGAAATTAAAATTGTCAGAGGAATATTTGATTTCTAAAATGTTGCCTTGGACATGTTTGTAATAGAATGCAAGTAGTTCTGTTTAAATTTGGAGCTTTGTGGATCTTCTGATGAGTGTAACACCTGTATACTGCATAATACAGCTCTCGAAATCTTCCTTTTCGGGGTATCTTCATAGCACGTACTACATGGCAGACATTAATTTAGAAGTTTGTGCATTGTGCAGCTATTTTGTTGCATTGTTGATGGATTTTACATTCTGAATTTTATTTTTTCTCCCAATGTGTGCCATTTTTATCATCATTCAGATATAGATTGATGTCGGTGCCACAAAACAGCTTCAAGATTGCAATTCCAAGCTACTTTAGAAGAATAGANAGCTTCAAGATTGCAATTCCAAGCTACTTTAGAAGAATAGAATTCTTAAGATGTGGTGTAGCTGAAGCTAAATGAAATTCCTGTTAGTGGTGAATTTCATGTAAATGTTACTAAGGAAAGAGTTCATAGCAAGTCCTGAGTTTGGGAAAGTTGAGCATGATAATTTGCAGAAATGGTGACTTGAAGGTATGCAGCTGCAATAATTTTCAGTTTTTATATGAACTTTCAGGTGATGCAGAAGGTGCACTGGTTAATTTTTAAGCAAGAAAGCATTTGAAAGTTTTGGCAAATATTGTAATGAATGTATGGTAATGAAGGTAGTTAAGATGAAAGATGAATTGGACTCAGTGATTGTTCAGTTTTTTCGGTTAGTCTGGTTGCATGGTTTGGTGGTTAGATTTCTCAAATGTCATGCCTTAGTTCCTGAACTT
>VXAL01002058.1:3569-25298 GCA_013399475.1 Chauna torquata | reverse complement strand
TACTAAGGTAAAGTAACAAAGATATGGTTCTAATTCAGATACTTAAACGTGGCAGAGTTGGCCACAGTTGTGGGTTTTTTTTTTGTTTTTTAATATGAATACTATAAATTGTAAAATTTAGCTGATATTCAGCCAGCATAACTACTGTCAGAAGATCAGTTATCAGAATACCTTTTAAAATATCAGATACTTTTTCTTTTCTTTTCCCTTGATCACATCCATTTGTTTTTAATACCTTTGTCACTGCTGAATAATGAATATAAATCAGGGAATTTAAGGTGGATTTTATTTTGGTTTACAGAAATACTGAGTATTAATTCTGAAGTACAAATCACATAAATGTTCAATTTCTCTCTGTGTGCAAACTTCAAAGAAGCATATAATTCATAGCTCCTAATCTGTTAGCCAAAAGGCTTGTAAAAGTTATAAATGCAATAAAAAAAAGTCTGGTGTTTCAGCTTCTGTTTTTATAGCTTACAACTTATAAAGAGATGCAAAAGTTAATATTCTCTTATCTTTTAGATGTTTCGTCGGGACTGTGTGGTTGTTTCATTAAAGCAACCTTTCTTAATCTTTTTGCATGATTTTAAAATAAAAACAATGATGCATAATTAAATCAACTGTTAATGTGTCCAGATTAAGCTTTGATGTTCCTCCTTGATTGTGGTGAGTCAGATGGAAAAGAATTAATTTCACCAATTGCTGCTGCTGCGTTTTTGAAACTTTCTTTATAATTATAGTACTTGCCCTTTTTCCTTGATATTATTCAATATATATCAAAATATATCAATATATATCAAAATATTCAAAAATCTTATAGATTCAATTCATCAAGAACTTTAAAATTGGACTTCTTATAATCTTTCTAAGCTGTCGTTTTCTCTGTTTCATCATTTTGAGATAGTCTGTTAAGAAGTCAGTATAAGGGGTTTCAGATTTTCTGTTCAAACAGCAGCTCCTATGTCTGCTAGACTGGCCAGAAAGGATTAATATAACAAAAATGATGTTTTGAGCTTTGTAGACACCTAGCCAGTAACTATTGCTGTGTATTTTAAATCCATAAAATCAATGGTAGTGGAAAATAACTGTCCAATAACTCATGGGAAATTGGAGACCAGCAAGCAGGGATGTGGTGGCAAGGGAAGCAGGATTTAGAGGAATTCAGTGCAGAAAGGCTTTGGAGCAAGGAGGAAGCGAAGATACGGGGTTCTAGAGCGAATCTCCTCATACATAAATTACATTACTGCTTAACTGCAGGGTTTGTTTTGTTGTTTAAGGTGACCTGACAATTATGTAAGTGAAAATGCAATAAATTGTAAGTAAGCTTCAATATTAAGAATATTCAGGACTTCAGATAACTGAATTACTGTAGTTTATTAATGAAAAACACTTAAAGTAGTATCACCTCTTCTGAAGAGCATGAGAAGTTACCTCAAGATGGACCTCTTTCTTGAAAGAACAGTGCAAAAGATACTTTGTATGTTTTAGCTGGCTGGACAGAGGGACATCTGGGCTCTTGAGCTGTATTTGAGGTTTCAGCAAGTTCTATCTTAATTGTAGTTATTAACGTCTTGCAAAAAAGTAGCTGTACGCATGTGATTATACCCTGGTACAGAGATCCTCTTTTGAATATACACGCTGTTCCCTCCAATAATACACTAATGTAGGTTTGAGATTTCAGAGTATTTCAGCGTTTGAGTGTAAGTAGAATCACTAAGGCAGCTTAGCTAAAAGATGAGATGCCAACATCTGAGATACTGAGTAACTCGGTGTTGAGTGTGCTTGTTACACATGCACATTGTTTATTAACAAGGTGTTACAGGGGTTGACATAAGGATAGCTGCTACAGATTTTAGATGTTTATTGAGTTAATCTACATGATTTTTTCAGTCTTTTAAGAGCCAACAAATTATTTTCAAAGTTTGCAGTCATTCATCTGCAACTAATGCAATCATAGACAAAGTTCTAAAAATGTCATCCATATTTAAGTAAACCATGATTGGGACAGAAGAGGTTAAGAGTTTTAGCTATGCTTATCATTAAATGTGGCTTCTGCCACTGACTTTCAAATCCCTCAAGACTGTCAATGAAATAGCTGAACTGTTTCTTCAAATTAAGGAAACAAAACTATCTGCCTGTGCACACAAAATCTTCCTCAAAGGAAACTTTATTAATTTAATTTTTTTTTTAGGTGAGGAGGAAGTCAGTTTAAACTTTTTGCCACTTCTTGTATTGATTCCTTTTTTATTAATTTAATTTTTTTTTTAGGTGAGGAGGAAGTCAGTTTAAACTTTTTGCCACTTCTTGTATTGATTCCTTTTTTATTAATTTAATTTTTTTTTTAGGTGAGGAGGAAGTCAGTTTAAACTTTTTGCCACTTCTTGTATTGATTCCTTTTACCTAGAGTCCCCCCCATTAGTTAATGTGAATATTCTTCTTACCACAGTTTTGTCCGAGAATGCAGGTTTCTGAGCTTCTGCCCATGCCTGACTCTCATTTATCCAATTGAGTGTCTTCCTCCTACTTCCCCTCGTCCTTCAAAATGTCAGATTTCAGAAGGAGGCACTTAAAATAATTAAGGTGGGCCTTTACTGAAGAAAAATGCTTTGTTTGCATGCCCTTGTGATGGCCCATGCCATTTTATTGTAGTCTGCATTTTATGTCAAGAAATTGGAAGAAAAATGGGTGAGAGGAGGATGAGAGAAACTCAAAAATGATTGTTTTTTAACTGTTGACAGTTGTATTTTGAGGGAGACTACATAGATTTTTATACCCCTGCATTTAGTGTAGTTAAATGTCAGGGTGAAAACAACATCTTAAGGCTTGTTTGAAGAAGTGAAGGGAAAAGAATACATAAAATACATCATAAATCAAATGTCTGTGATGTGAAAGAAACATTAAGTGGAGTGTAAATTACATTGACTATTATCAATTTTAATTCTTTTAATGAAGACACAAGAAAAAGATAGAACAAAGAACGCAAGTTTTTTCTAGGGTCACGAGAATGGCCTGGAAGAAGGCTGTATATTTAAAACCCAAAAAAAAATCTATAAAAATGCTCATTGGAACTGAAAATTGTTCTCACAAAGACAGCTGAACAGCTAAATATAGTGTGCAAGAATTTTGGTTCAAATAGTGCATGTAATACAAGTAGGTGTTGTTGTTGATTATCCTTTTTTGTGGCAGAAGAGTCATGTAAAATGCAGTTTATTCCCAAAATAGCTGGCCAGAGTTTTTTCTTTGGATGTGCAGACGTACAACTTAAGAAAAGTAGTATTTCTTAAAAACGTTCTTAATTATTCTTCACAAAATATTTCATTTGGAAAACTGAGGATAACAGTGTTTGTTTGCGTTCTTGATAACTACTTTTCCTCCAGCTTTATGTGGTGAAGCTTACTTATGAATGTCTTTATTTTTATGCCAACTTCAGCACTGGGAAATGTGTTTTATTAGTTGAATTATGATCCTACTGTTGTTCTGAGAATAATGAAGCAGAAAGCATTTTTGTTTGTTTCATACAGAAATGAATTCTTTTTAAGAAAATAAATTTTCCTATTATCTTCTGTCTGTAATAATGTAGGCATACTGCATACCCTATCAGTGAACTGTTGGAAGAACTTCTGGTGGCTCTCCAGCAAGGAGAAGGCAGTTCAAGCTCAATATGTAGTTGCAGTGTGTATAACCTAGTGAGATTATGAACAAAGCTTTCAATTACAATTAAAACTTTTGTTTATAAAGACCTTTGTGTACTATGAAGTGAATTAAAACAAAAAGGCCAGTAATTTATTTTTATGTAGACTACCAGATGGTAATTACTGAAGCTGATTTAGTAGCCTGGAATAGATTCAAAGTAGTGACCCAGAGGTGTTTACTTTCTTGGCATTTTTTCCTCAGGTTTTCTTTTAATCCATGATTACATTTCAACACCTGCTTAGAGATGGTTCAGCTCTGGCCTTAAACGGATTGGCAATGTGTCATTAAACTCAAGAGGCTTTGCCAGCAGGACGTCTCCTTTGGCAAAGTTAGCTTTTAGGCGAGATTTGATTAGGTCAGCCAACATTTACGTAGGCTGTTTTTGTCTTCACATATGACTTTATATAAAATCATAATGTGAGATTAAAATAAAATTTATTGTATTTAGTAATGTCTGCTTTAAATGGATTTTTGAAGGGATTTATTCAGGTCACAAAGGTTAAATAGCTCTGTAATTCCTAGGTTACAGGGTTTTGAAGTGTTCCAACCTACTGTACAGCACCAATGTTGATAAAAGTTGTGGGGAGTGAGCAAATGCAGGATGTGTGGCACAACACATGTGTGGCATGTGATTGCCTATTTGCTATTTCGCAGCCGTTGGGAGAACCAAAGTAGGGATGAAGCTCTTGACCCTGAGGTCAATTAGAAGCTTAGATGAAGGTCAGAGGAGAGTGGATGATAAAACAAGTATTCTGGGTGTATGCAAGTGAGCAAAAATAATTTACCTCTACAGGGTACTTACTGTCTGGTGATTTGGAGAAAAAATATGTTTTGTTGCATAGTAAAAGTTTTAAGACATAAGACACAAAACAAATTTGCCTTTAATTGCATCTTGTTCTGTGGCGACCAGTTTTGTTCTGCTCCTTCACATAATCACTTACTGTATGTCTGCATATCTCAGCACGTTAGAAGAGTGTAGCTCCAAGAGTAGCTCATGAGTACAAGGTGATACTGGTTCTCAATGAATTGGACTGTTCTGTTGGGGTGTGAGGCTTCACTGGGTATGAATAGGGTTCCCAGGGAGGCCTTGCAGCCCTGGCTGCAGTTCTTCCTTCTGGCTGCCTTTGTTTTCCCACTGTGGATGTGGAATACCCAGCAGATTCTGCATTAGCACAGCCTGCTGCTGGTCACTTGGTGCATCTGAGGCTTGGGAACCACGCTTCAACTGCCCACAAGCTATACACAGCAGAAGAGCCTGGCCACACCTGGTATGATTCCAAGGTCAAAGCATATTCCTGATCAAAAAGAAGGCAGTAATGCATTTCCTGTTTATTTACTGGTTTGTCTTTGAGTAAACATGTAAAAATAACAAACAAATTTAAATCATAGTGTTTAACTTTGTTTACACTATTTCTTGCCATAACATGTTGATATTACTGGTGTATAAGCCCATCAAAAAAGCGGCTTTCTTGTGGCATAATGTCTGGCATTTTTATTGCAAACAAAAGAGCAAATTGAAGGTTGGATGTTGCAATAATTTTAATTTTACTCCATTATCATCAACAGTCATACACAAATGTGCTCTTCTCCGTTACTGATGTCACTCTCGTATGAATTGTACAACAACACTGTACTCAAAGACAAAAACTAGTTCAAGAACTTCATGCAAATATTTAAGTTGGTAGATTAACTTAAGATTAATGCAGAGAAAATGATTTCATTGTACTGATTTTAAATATGCTTGTAGGAAAGCTTCCAGTTAACAGTAAATTCTTGGAGGGGGCGCATTTTGTTTGTTTTAGTCTCTCACTCCAGAGAAGTAGAATTGTGAAGCTGGTTCTGTCACAAAATCTGTAATGAAGATTCACAAATGGTCAATAATGCAAGTTGTGTCCAATGTTTGCCTTCTTTCTCCTAATCTGTAGTCTTTCTAAGGTAGACCAGAAAGCCAGGAAGATTAACTGGAGGAAAAAAAAAAAGAAAAAAAAACACAAAGCAAATAAACCAACAAAACCTTGTCACCCTCCCCAGAAGTCAAGGAGACTGAGTCATATTCAGAACTGAAGATTTTAGTTCCAGGATTAGTACAGTTTAAATAAAAACTGCAGCTATCATTTAAAAACAAACAAGGAAACAAAAACCTTAAAAGTGCAGTATCAAGAATTTCTGCATTTGTACATAACTCACTAACAAGTGCAGCTTTGTCCTGGCAATCTCAAATTTATTGTCTGGAAACAATACTCACATAGAGAAGGATTGAAATACAAGAATTCTGCAATATTCTTGGTTC
Source organism: Chauna torquata (assembly GCA_013399475.1). Taxonomy (NCBI): domain Eukaryota; kingdom Metazoa; phylum Chordata; class Aves; order Anseriformes; family Anhimidae; genus Chauna; species Chauna torquata. Next base: position 19,315 of record VXAL01002058.1, on the reverse strand, counting down.
TTGTTTATGGTTGAATTATTGAAAATATGTTGAAGTATTTATGTGTCAATTTTATTCTTCTTCTGCAGCACTTTTTGAAAATTTTAATTAAATATAAGGGTAATCACAGGAACTTCCTATACATGGCAATTGAAATATAATTTAGAAATACTAGTAGCAGAATTTTGAGTTTCTAGTACACTCCTTTTTCGTTCTGTTCCTTCTTGGAAAGTGGATATTTGAATCACAGTATAATAAAACCAGCATGTCTTAGCCCACTTCATTATTCTTTTTACCTGACTACATGTATATTACTGCTTTGATAGTGAAGTAATGCATTTGTGTTCTTTTCTGAAAACTTCTCAACCTGATTAGGTAGAATAGTTAGAATAGTTCCAAGCTTTGTATTTGTCTGTCTTTCCTCTGTCCCTTTCCACCACTAGAAGGATCAAAATGTTGCTTTTCTCTTGTTTATTACCTATTGAAGGTGAAGTATACATCAAGTATAAAATTTTGAGATTGTCCATATTTTGTACTGTTGAGGAAAAAAGATGCTCTAAAAGAAAAAACATTCCTGAACCATGGGGAAGGAGCAGTAGGTTGGAAGAGGCTGTATCTCTGTTGCCACTGTTTTTAGGGTAGTTCTCAGATTATTTTGACCCCTAAATATTTGTATTGAGGCAAAGTAATTGTTTAAATTTATCACTTTGGAAAAGTAAAAAATCTGAACATAAATCTATTTTGAAATTCTCTTACTACTAAAACCGAATATGCTTGAAAACTTGTATTGATTTTTTAGACTGATACAATTGAAAACTAATGAGGAAAAAATGAAATGGGCTTATTTATGTTAAGGCAGAAGTTTTCTTTAAAGAACCTCCTATTTTTAACTGTTTTCCAGTGTTTCTTTCATTGTAACTTACCAGGTGTAATATCCATATAGTTTGTGTCTGTGGCTAAAATCTTTATTCACGTATGTCTTTTAATTTCTATTCACAACCTGTAGAGCTATTTCTTATGCTTTGGTGAGAAGGTTTTGATTTTCGAATCTTCAAAATCCACGTTTATTTATTTATTTATTTATTTATTTATTTGCTTTATATGTATGAATTTTTATATGCGCTTCAGAATGCTCAGTATCCCTGGTTTTTGTGATTACGGTATCAGCCGTAATAACCTGTGATTAATAACAAAAAGGACTAATGTTGCATTTGTTGCCTGCATATTACTTCATTTTCAGTGATAATCCATTTTATATCTATAAAGCAACAATACCACTAAATTTCATTTACATGCTTCTGACTAGTTTTCTTTGTTGTTCAGCTATTGTGTCTCATTTTCATCTGAGCCACATTTCCAATTGTTCTGTGATTGATGTGCTGGAGAGATTGACAGTTACCCCCTAGTGCCTGCTGTCTGGAGATCCCACAAGCAATAATGGATTTTACACCAGAATTTAGCATCAAATATTGGCTTTCAGTGTCAAATGGGTTAAATTTAAATGCTGGTTAATTGTAGCCATTTTGAAATCATAGCCTTAAACAAAAGCATTTTTTTGGGTATCAGTCTGTCTAAGTCCTGTGTAGGCCACACAATCCAAATGTCTCGAACTTACAGTAGAAGTTAACCATTACATTTGGGGCTGTTTCTGTTTCTTAGCAATGCAAGTAGTCCACATCTGGAGACTGCAAGGAAAATTTCCATATATGGTAGGGATTTCATATTTCAGGTAAACAAACCATAAAGAGAAGCAATACTGATCCTAATTTTGTAACTGTATGAACCTGAAGGTATTTCTTTGAAGCCTTTATATCTGCTGTAAATGGTAGTCTTGTATGGTGTACCTACATGTTTTTTAGCCCTGGTTTTCCTAAAAAACAACACCTCTTCCTCATCCCCCAAAACAAAACCATAAGCATGTGAGATGTTCTCATCTGTTGCATGCCAGTAGTGAAAAGTTACGTAAATTCTTTAAGATTTCTTCTGTGCTCAGTGATCTCCTACATAATCCTGACAGAGAAGGGTAAATTCTTGTTTACTGCACTCAAGTATAATGGGAGAGAGAGTAAGAAAAAATATTTTGGAAGGAGAGGAAGCCGTGTTGTGGGAATTGCTCAGAGGTGTTCTTCAGGAGCGCTGATTTACATCGCTGGGATTTCTCCAAAACATTACAACGTTCTCCTCAGAGCTGGGACATGATTCTGTCCTCTGTGTTGTCCCACCTGTCTCGTGTCTTTGAAGAGGTAGATGTATAATGCAGTATAATACAAAGAACAATTGTTGTGTCATATTATCTTTGCAGTAAGAGATGTTTTTGTATGACTTCTACCATTAGATGCAGCAGTAATGACTGCTTAACTCAGTTTTTATTTTCAAAATTTATTAAGATGTCTTATTTCATTTTTAATGAGAACAGGTTTTGTTCAGATTTATGGGATTGTAGTTGAAATTCTAAAAATATTTACCAAGGTTTTACAATACCTTCTACATTAAAATTTAAATCACCTTTTATATATAAGAAGTGGGACCGTGATGTAATAGCAGAGATAAATTTATTTTTGGCTGTAAAGAAGTAAAAAATAGGTTATTCTTAATCATATAATTAATTTTGGTGTAATACAAGAAGTGTTCTGCATGTTTTGAAATGATAAATAATAGTTTGCCTATTTCAGTATTTCTATTATACGTTCATTGGTTTTGAATGAGTGTAGAAATCTCTTAAACTGGTGAGAGTAAGAAAACTTTCCATACCTCTTAATTCAGCAATCTGGTTGCTCACATTTAGAAAGCTTTCAACACAAATCTGTAATTACTAGTTCATCAGATTTTGGAAATATGTATCTTATTGTGAGATTTGTGACAGGACTTCTAATTTTATGTGTAAATATGCTAAATAGATTTCAGATTAGAATCTAATCCTTGGAGAAAAATAAAACTTGGTGTTTATTTTTTAACACTTTATTGGCAATTTAAAAGATGTTAAAAAATGAATAAGTTGGTTTTAGGAACGTGCAGTTAGTGTTACCTTAATGAGTTTGTGGTAAGAGGATTGCTGCCTAGCAATTGCCTTTGTCCCTGCACACGCTATTCTAATGAAAAACTTTTCTTTCTTCCTTGAACTTCCAGATTGCTGATGTGAACAGAGTGGGTGCATTGACTTAAAAAGTTGTAGATAGTGACAAGAAATGTTTTCCTAACTGTTTTGCTTTTCAGGTTGTCAGTAAGCGTCATAACCTATAATACCAGTGCTATTGCATTAGAACCTTTATTACACAAGAATTCTACATTCTAAGCAAGTAATTTCTATACTGAAAATTCCTGTATTTCAAGGAAACAAATGTATCTTAATTTTTTTTTTGTGAGGTTAAATGAGAAATTAAAGCAGAGCCATTGAATAACTTGTTTGTATAAGGATGCTAATGTCATTGCAACGTTTTCTTAAAGGATGCCAGACAATTATATGTAGAATATAAAGAAACAAAAATGAAGGAGAAAGAAGATGCCCTGGCTAAGGCTGAACTTGAAACACTTCAGAGTGAGTTTTTATCACTGTCTTAATAAACAAAGATGTAATATAACATACCTACTCCACGAGATAAATGTGAACAAATTGTTTTTATAATCTTCTAAAATATATGCTTTATATATTTCTTTACTGCTGTTAAATTTAAATAAGCTTTTAATTTTGTGACTGTAATTTTGCAGTAGGCTGCTGGCTTGTTTCTATAGAAGCATTAAACTCAGGTTATAGTTATGTAGTAGCAAGAGAAGCATACTGTGCTAGAAATGTTGCTTTACAGGAGAGGGAAATTTCAAAAGCATAGATCTTGAATTATACACATTTTCAGAAGTGACCTCTGGGTTTTGAGCATTCCTGTAATACTTTTTTCTGTAAGTAAGTTTTTAAAATAATATATTTTGTACTACTTTTATATAAGTTGAGTTGACTTTTGTGATACAAATAGAAATTGAAAATAACTTGAATTTCCAAAAGCATGAATGCGAACTTCAGAGATGGATTCATGCTGTTGTTGAAATAAATATCTTAAAAATCTTTATACTCTTATAAAAGACCACAGAAGGCAATTAGCATATCCCGTAGTAAAGTGTTCAGAGTAATTATAGGTGACTTCCTTTTCTTTTCTCAGTTATTTGCTTTTGACAACGATTAAACCTACCCTCTTCTGAAGACAATTTTAAAAGATTTTGTTTGTGTTTGTATGTGCGTGCTTGCTTTATTTACTGTACTTAAGTGCATGCTTTTAAGTTCCTTTATTCTGACAAGTGCATTGAGTGCCCTATAATAATTTACTAGCTTTGAGTATGCATAAGCCTTTAGGCACTTAAAATATAGCTGCATTATTTATTTTTACAAAATGGCTTGATTTTGTAAAATCAGCAACAAGATCAAGCTTGAACAATAATTCCTAAGTTATCTGTAACTAAATCTACTTTGAGAAAATGACTAATGTTCAGCACCTCAGTGAGCACTGTGGACCCAGGCCAAATCTAGCAGAATAGTGCATTTAATGCCTGTTAGGGAGGCCTGCCATTACGTTTGAGATACCTACCACAAAATGGGCCCTTGAAATGGGTCTTGACTCCAGTTATTAAAAATTTGTTAAATTGTCAGATAGTAATGTTTTGCCATTGTTCAATATGGATGGGATGCATTTGTCATTGAAATCTTTGAACTACTTTGTATATATCGTTTTAAAAGAACTAGTTTTTGAGAACAGAAGTGCAAGTGAAAGTATGAGGTCATAAAAATTGTAATATGTGTGTTCCTGTGTTTCACTGGATTGCTGAGTGTGAACTTTTCAGCGTTTCTCCTCTGTGCAGATCTGCCAGGTGTCACGTGAGATTCGCTGTTTTTACCTCCTCTTCTGTGGGCCCTCACCAGTAGCAATGCCCACACCGAGAGGTCCAGGTTTGGCACTCTTTCCCCCTCCAGGTCTCTCGTGACTTGTCACAGAAGCACCGTCCTGTCCATTGTCACCCCAGAATGTGACCTGGCACCGGACCCCCTTGTCTGTCAGGTGACCCAATGTCATGCACATGGAGAAAGAGGAGGGATTGGTAGTCACCACCTGTAATTAGTGGAGTTTGAAATTTGGCATAGAATTAATTTGGTCAGCCATAGCAGTGCTATTGCTGGGCAACAGCATGAGCCATCATTTCTTATTTTTTAAAAGAAATGAGACTTCCAAGAGAAGAAAAAGAGATGCATCTATGTTACTGTAGGCAAAAAAAAAGTTACGTATTTTTTTCCTGAAACTTGCATGCAAAACATCTGCTAAATTTGCTTATTTCATTATATTCTGCATTGTACACTTCAGAGTAGCATAGCAAGGTTGTAAATCACCAGATGTGCATTTGATGATCGCTTGTTCCCATTCTTAATTTTAGAGACAATCCGTAGAGTATAAGTTCATAATAACAGTTCCATCTATCTAATTGAGTAAATGCATCTCATGCAGATTAGCAATAGCAGTTTTACAGTGCTTGTTTTTTCATGACCTAATTGCTAGTTTACCCCCATGTCTGTCTGCTTTCCTGCTGAAATTGTGCAGTCTTCTGTAGGTGCCTTGAACGAAAACCAGAGAAGAGTATCAGAGGAGGAAAATATAATTTGCAAAGTAGGAGAGAGAGGACAGTACTGAGATGTCATTAAAGTGCTATATTTGGTAAGGAGTGTGGAAAAAGTAATTTCTTGGTAAATCAAAATTGTGCATAATACTGACTTAATTTGTTGGCACTTTTGCACTGTTTATGTTATCACTTCTCAGTCCATTCAAAACGCTCATTACTACCTTAGGAAAATATAGCAGCTTTACCTTAGAAAATATAACAACTTACAGTACAGACTTTATTTCTAGGAAATATATTTTGTGTGCAATTACAGATAACTGTGTGTTTTATCTACAAAAACAGAAATGATTTGCCTTATATTTTTTTATGTCCTTTTCACATTTAGGCACCAAAACACAAAATTCCTTTTAAAATGAAATTGCTTTAATTAATACAACTTGATCTTAACTTCTCCCTTTCCAGTACTTTCACACTCACATATAATCAATCCTTGCAGTGATTCTTTAACAATAATCCTGTTCTTTGTACTCATGGGATGTAAAATAGAGTATATACTAACTGAACTGGGTAGTCATTTAACTGTAAAGATGTAAGCATACATTTTCAGGACAGTTGCCTTGGCCAGTTTTTAAACTTAAATTGCAAAGTTTCAGTAGTTATCAAGACCAGTTCTAGCAGTTGTACTGGCTCCTCGTGGAGTATGAAGTGCTTTTTTCTGCTGTATCCATTTGAGGGGAAAGCACATCTATTTTTCTTTCTTTATGCATAATCTTGATAGTTCTGTTACTCTCTTTCCTTGTTTGTTTTCCCTGTCCTCCAATATGAAGGCTTAAACTTATGTTTAAAATATGACTTTTTGAATAAATAGCTGCTGCTAGATATTGCAGGTGAACTCGTCACTGGCATCCCACTTGTGAAACATATTTGCAAGCCCTTTAAATCCAGAATTCTTGCCCTGATGTACATCTGGAATAATCCATGGCAAGAAATTACTTTGTTTCTAGTTATAAACCATGTTGAGTAGTACATAGTTGTTTGTATTTTCCTCACCTATATCATTCAAGCTTGAAGGGAAATAAAAAGTTACTCAACCTGTAGCTGTGTGACCAGCCTTCTTTCTGTATTATGGCTTTAGAGTGGTATCGGTAGTGGTATTTATCTCTCTGTATACAGCTTTATAGCAAGATGTGACTGTCTTAACCTGCCGTGAAAATTCCAGAGTGGTACTGAAAACATGGTTTGATTAAGTTTGGTTAGGTTTGGTGGTTCTCCCTTTCAAGACAGTTTGGAATACAGCAAGTTGCTTGGGTAGCTTTTTATATTGTTACATAAAACTATGGGGTTGAAGACATCTCTAGATCATTTAGTCTAATGTGTTTATTACAGACCCTTACAGGTGTAAATCAGTGAAAAATACTGATTCTCATGACTTGCACTTGTCTGAAGTTAACCATGTATCAGCGATGCATTTTAGCTTTTGGCATCTTGTTATGCAAGATACAATATTGATCAGAAAACCTTGAGAAGGCTTCCATTCCTCATGGCTTGTTTGGTTAATTAATTTTACTATTATGTAGATACTTCTTAATTTCAGTGTGAATTTCTCTAGCTTTAGCTTTCAGGTTTTCATTGTTAGCATTTATCTGTGCTTGAAAAAGGAACTTTTACTTATCTGCAGGTTTTCTTTATATAAAGCATTTCTTTAGCCCTTAATTTCTGTGGCTTCTCTGTCCTTGTTTTTTCCAGCATAGCTGTAGGTATTGGATCCTGGCTTTGTATATAGTGTTCTAACGTTGTGGTGGTTTTACCGAGCTAAACAGCCAAACTCCACCACAACCGCTCGCTTGCTCCCCCTCCTCAAAGAAACGGGGAGAAAACATGATGGACAAGGGCTTAAGGGTTGAGATAAGGACAAGCAGGTTACTCACTAATTATCATCATGGGCAAAACAGACTTACCATAGGGAGATTAATATAATTTCTTACTATAACTAGCAAACTAGAGCAGTGAGAATCTAAAAGCAAACTAAAAACACCTTCCCCCCATCCACCCTCTTCTACCTCTTCCCTCCGAGCAGCACAGGGGAACGGGGAATGGGGGCTGCGGTCAGCCCATATCGCTGCGTCTCCGCCGCTCCTTCGTGGTCCCTCCCTGCCCCCGCCCCAGCGTGGGGTCCCTCCCACGGGATGCCGTCCTTCCTGAACGGGTCCTGCGTGGGCTTCCCACAGGCTGCAGCTCTTCAGGAACTGCTCCAGTGTGGGTCCGTACCACGGGGTCCATCCTTCAGGAGCAAACTGCTCCAGCACGGGTCCCCCACGGGCTGCAGGGGGACAGCCTGCTCCACCATCGTCCTCACCATGGGCCGCAGGGGAACTTCTGTTCCAGTGCCTGGAGCACACCTCCTGCCCTCCTTCTTCACTGACCTTGGTGTCTGCAGGGCTGTTCCTCACTCCTCTCTCTCCCAGCTGCTGTTGTGCAGCAGTTTTTTCCCTTTCTTAAATCTGCTCTCACAGAGGCGCAAACAACATCACTCAGTGGCTCAGCTCTGGCCAGCAGTGGGTCCTCCCCCACGGAGCCAGCTGGAGCTGGCTCTTATCTGACATGGGGCAGCTTCTGGAGTCTTCTCACAGAAGCCACCCTTGTGGCCCCCCTACTGCCAAACCTTTACCACGTAAACCCAATACAAACATTTGCCACGTTCTGATTATAAAATCATGTTTCTGCTGTTATCACTGTTCTGTTTGCAGAATCACAGATTACATTAGTTCCCCAGCTCTGATAGCACCTTTCAGATCACTTGTACTACCATAACTGTAAGCTCTTACATCAAAGGTTCTTTGCATGCAATCCCTCTGAAGTGCAGATATGACCTAAGATCCTTTGCTGTGTAATTTATTTTATTGATGATCCAAAATACTTTTGGTTTGAATAATCCCAGACTGTCAGCCAGTCCATATTCCTGCATCTTGCTGTACTTTCCTCTTCACTCTAAACTGTTTTGCACAAATTTATGTAATCCAGCAATGTACTGAAGGTAACTTTTCATTTATTTCCAAATAATTGACAAATATCTTAGATAATTGTGCTTAGTATTAATCCCTACCAAAATGCAGTGTTCACATGCCTGCTCAGCAATGATTTGCTGACAGACAGGTTCAGAGAAAATTAATTCATATAATGCCTGCTTTTTAGATAGTGTGGGTGTGAATGTTCTGATCACTTAATTGTTACCTCTGAAGCCTAATTATGGCAAACTAAGTATCATCTGTTTCACTGATTGTTTTGGCAGGCCTGCTGAAGGAGTTCTGAACCTGTGGCACATGTGCTTTTTCCAGTTGTATCAGCTAGTCTATATGATACCTTTCCCTGCAAAACTTGCTTCAGATTTTACAGAAAATAAATATTCAGCTAACAGACAGTGTTATGAGCTTCATTTGAAAGAGGCATATGTTTCCTTTTGTTTGTTGCAAGGCAGATTAGTTCTCAAATATTAGGTGCTGATTTCTAACCCTCTCATATTATGGGCATGAGGTATTTTGGGGGAACAGGAAGTTGGGGGAAGGGTTGATATTCAGAGAAAAGATGAAAGACATCAAGCCGTATAGCCTGTGGGACAGCTTTTGAAGTTGAGGATGTATTCACCACTGAGTATGTTTTTAGTCAGTTTGCTCAAAAATAAACTAACTTCTAGGTCTCCATGCAGCACATATATATATCTGGCTCTTATTTGTGAGTACATTCATGTAATCTTGTTGATTTTGTTATGAATACCGAAATGCGTATATTTTTAAACACGTGAACGTTTGCCCCGTAGTTACTTTCATATTGTATTAGTTTGCTCTGTTTTTTCAATAGACTATCAAAATTTTAGGACAGTATTTTTTCCAGAGTTTTGGATCTATTGTATTATATCTGACTGTGTTGCTGTACGTGCAGGAGAATTTTTCTGTCATATTTTAAGCAAATTTTAATGCTGTAAGTGCTTTGGTTGTCTTTCATAGTTGCATAAGTAAGTGAACAGTGTTGAAAGAAAAAGAGATCTCAATGCAGTACCTTAATGACTTGCCAAAAGATGCTTGCTGTCTATCTGTGTTTGTGTGTCATATTTCTTGCTTATCAACACATGAGATACCAGTCAGTGTCCCTTTTCTGTGATTTTCAAGTCCCTTGTCTCTTTTTGACTATTTTTTCTGTGAGTTCTTACTGATGCTGAAATTTAAGGCTTATAAGCCTTGCTGAGAGAGGGAACTCCAACTTAACGTGTCATACTTTCTTTGCAGAAGCTCAGCACTTGTGTGGGTTTTTTGTATTTTTTTTTCCCTTCTTCTTTCCTATATAGTCTTTTTTCTGTGAAACTGTTAAGTGCTCTTTGAATTCTTCAGGGTTATATCAGCTGGCAGGTAAAATCTGGATATAGTTTTCTGAAAGCCTTAAAATATGGACCCCTGATATTTTTTATTGAAAAATCGCTATTGTTTTATTACATGGCACTCTTGATACAAAATGCTAGCTGATTCCTTATCTTCTGAAAATGACAGCTGATGGATCTTAAAGCAAATAGCCATTATTCAGATACTATTAATTCTACCATTAATACAGTAAAATTAATGTGGTAACAAGGTAGACGGACTAACAAGGAGTTCCAAAGTATCTGATTATGTGCAAGTCATTCATCAAACTTCAATACCTGAATCATTATGCCACAAACTAGCAAAACATATAGCCAGTGCTGGAATAGTTTTGGAGGCCTTTAGAAGCATTTAGTGCTGTACAGGAAAGAGAGTTCGCTAATTGTTATGTGCTAAGGTCTAGGGATCCCAGAGATGGGTATCGTATGTACTGTTTAAACATAGGAGACTAGGTGACATATTATATCTTTTTTTTTTAACCCTAAGATGTTAAATAGACAGTCAAACTTAGTCTTCTGGTGAAGAACTTTATAGTTCTAAAGGTGGAAGATACTCACAGAAAATTAGTATCCTTGTAGTATGAATTCAGCAAATGATAAATCAAAATTTATTCTGCTACAGAAGGACTAGAAATATGTAAAAATCAACTCATGGAAAATATTGATTATTTTACATTATAATAGTAGATGTCAATTAGCATGATGCTTATGATATTGGATTATCCATTTACTTTCTGTTGTTGCCTGTTTCTTTTTTATTCTACCTAATAAACTAGAAGAGTTCAGTACACTGTAAATTGGCAATTAAAATATATAATATTCCCATAAAATAGTAGGGAGAGTAAGCTATTCATTCACCTTGTTGAGCCTGAAGTCTGGCTCTGGTTTCACTAAGACTGTTTATCTCCACATCATAGTTGTATGAACAACAGTAACTGGTCATAATTGGATCCATGTCTGCTGGGTATTGTTGCCCGCATGGGGCATAGTGGTCTAATTGGGTCTCCAGTGGACAGTGAGCAGGCTGTCACAAAACTGGGAGGAATCTTTCAAATCTTTCTCTGTATGTTTTTCCTACATTTCAGTTAGGTTTATACGTGACAATATTAGAACTGGAGGAAGAATGCTTAAATCATTTTAAAAGCTTGGTCTGTTACATTGGAAGGCCACAAAGTCTAAACTCAGCACCACTAGAAAATGGCACTAAATATTAAGGGAACACCTGTGTTTTAAAACTGAATCACAGCTACAGTTGTTGCTACTGTCAGCACCGTTAGACACATCCTTGGTTTAGGTTGTGGTGGTGGGAGCAGCATCAGCTTCCTCGTTGTCTGTCAGGCCTTAGCAGATGTAGGATTCAGCTCTATAGGCATCACTTACTGTACAGAAAACCTGATCCTTACTCTCATCAAGGGAAAGCAGCAAGTCAGGTCAGAAATGTCTTTTGGCCTGCCAGTTGAAGTGCTGATAATGAAAAGATAACGTGGAATCAGATAGGTTTTCTTCCTAGGTGTCTGCTGTGGACTTGTGATGTTCAGCTGAATTAAATTTCAGTCATCTGTTTTGCTTTCTCTGTCTTCACCTGAAAGAAGAACAGTGCTTGGCTGCCTTAAGTTGAAGCTTAATAGTATACATCATTACTTCTGAACAGCACTTTTTGTAAGTGCACACAAATCAAGGTTTTACTTGCAGTACTTGAAGCCCATTAGCATTTCACTAGAACTCTTAATGCGCCATTATTTTTAAATAGTAAATATTCCCCTATCTACAATCCTTTATGGTGTTACCATTAAACCTACGTGTTTTCCTGTTCTGAATAGTGGCTTTTGAAAATTCTGAGGTGAAACTGTTTTCAATGAGTTATGGAGAGCCCTGTGTCAAAGGCGCTGTGACTTCAGTTCTATTATTTTTTTTTTTTAAGTCAGTATGTATGACAGCTATTGTGGTATGTAAAGGGTATACCAAACTCTTTCATCTTTTAGTATCTGCATGGGAGACAGTGGAGACATGTTTTTTAATTCTAGCTGAGTGCTTGTTTGAGAATGTACAGCCATCTTCTCTAGGCGGGATTTCTGTTTCCTTTGGTAGTTAACAAACAGTAGGATGTCATATCTGTGTTAGGTCTTCCTCTCTCGTTTATCTGCCTGAAGAAAGCCTGGATACAGTTTTTGATGCTGGATTTTAAAGTGGTGTGCAGTGCCCTCTGGAAATACTGTTACAGAATTACTTCTAGAAGTACAGAAAGAGCCTAGGCGACCTATTTAGAGGCTAAACTCTGAATTTTTAGATGTTAAAAGTCAGGTCCATTCAGGCTTTAGCTATTTGCATCTTTTGAGAGGGAAAATTAGCAAACAATAACTGATGAGGTGCAAAATACAGGAAGAATCAACTGTCTCAGTATGTGTTCATTGCTAAGTAATTCCAAGTGACCACTTACAGTATACTTGATTATTTTGCAGGATTGAAATACAGTGATGAAAATTGTCACTTAAGGTAACTTCTTAGAATATTTTTGTCGGTTGGTGTGTTTGCAGTAAATAGCTAGTGAAGTCGTTACTTATCCTTGTAAATCTTAGTGCTGACTCCACTAGTACATATGGTGGCTTTGGAGAAAAATGAGATAACAGTTGATGTATATGATTTGGTTGTAAAAACTACCTTTCGAAATAGACAAAAAGAATTTTGCACCAGTATTGTCTTTAATGACAATCTCTCTTCTGGACAGTGAGAGGAATGCTGGTTAACATTTTTGGGCTTTTTTTAGTTGTTTTTTTGTGAGTGTATGTCATTTAATTATATTTACTATGAACACCTAAAGAAAGATGCCACAACAATTCCAAGTATGAGTTTTTACTTAATATTTATTGAGAGTAATTTGACAATAATTACAAACAAAGTTAGAGATTTTCACAAAAGCAGTTCTCAGAAAAAAATATGTTTAAAAGTTTAAAAGGTCATGAATTTTCTGCTCTGTTTCTTGGGACTTCTGGAAGGTGGCATGAAACTGTTCTTGCTCCAGTCATTGTTTTCTTAAGTATTCAATTCCTAGGAGTTTGCCACGTCCATGGAATATATTCACCATGCTGTCCTTGTACCTATAATGTTAGGAAAAGAAATTGTGCATCTGTAGGGAGCAGTTGTCCTGTCCTCTTTAGGAATTTGTAAAAGAAGATTTTCATGAAAAGCAGACATTTTTTGCTCTGGTGCTCAGGAAAGTATTGGAGTATGGTTGCAAAGGCATATATAAGCTGATCTCATGGCTCACTGCTGCTGAGAAGTGTGTTTCTCCTATTCTGTGCCCACCACCTTTAACTGACTTGGATATTTTCTTTTTGTTGAGTGTAAAGAGGTAATTTTCTACTAGATTAGTGAATTGAATTTGTTTATAAAGTGGTTGGATGACTGTCGAAGCAGAAAGAGAAGAGAGGATTGCACAGGCACACAGTAGGGAGTAAAAAGGTGAAAGCAGCGTAGAACTTTCCTCTTTTGGCTACAGCTAGCCATTAGATCAGCTCTTTCAGTGTGTTGATTGCATCCTTAGGAACATCCAGGTATTGTGAATACAGCATATTTTAAACAAACAAACAAACAAACAAAAAACCCCACCTCAAGTATACCTGAGGCTTCTGGATGCTTTCTGGGTGTTCATGCTTTTCTTTTCTGATCCTCTTCTTGTCTTTCGTGCAGTTCTGGCAATTTTCAATCCAGGCTTTCTTTTGAGATCCACTTGTATATTGGATCTGTTTATCTGTTTTCAGTTGCTGGGCTTTAGGTTGTTGTTGTTGTCCCTCCTTCCCTGTAGTCCCTCAGTTTGCTGATCCCATTTAATACCATTTGAAGGACAGTGGGAGCAGAAAACAGTGATCAGTTTGGGAAATGAAGTCCAGCATTTAAAAATTCCAAAAGGTTTGAGTGATAGAACAGATCTATTTGTAGTTAGAGGAATCTGAGAACAGTGAAGCTGTCTTTTGGTTCAGAAGCTTTTACTCAACACAGCTAACCATAAAGCAATACAGTATTGTCTAAAACTCAAACTCACCTTTCTGCCTTTGCTTTTTTTTTTTTTTTTCCTTTTTCTTTGAAGCCAGCAGGACTTTGGAAATCTTTTAACAGCTCCCTATGCTTTTGCCTCTACTAATCTTCATTGTCAGATGGTGTAGCAGCGACAAGAGCTAACTGTGTTTTTGAGGTGCTCCTCATTTGTCACTTTAAGTCATAGTTGTGGGTAGAAGAGGGGTTAAGTATATGCACTGCTATTTACTTTTCATAAAAATAAAATGATCGTGCAAAGTCCTAATTTAATCTTTTAAACTTAAACTTAACTTATTTTAAAGAAATTGAAGCCCCTTCCAGAATGAAAGTTGAATATAGAATTAAGAGTTGGGGAGCTAAGCCTACTTCTGAATTATACTTCTCTACAGTATTTGTAGCATTACTTTTCTTTTTTATTTTTGTTTTTATGTAGAGGAGAAGAAGCCTAAAGTCAAGAAAACAAAACCTGAATTCCCTGTATACACGGTTGTGGAATCAAGTGCATACATACCATCATATGACCATGGAGCTTCTATTGAAGAGATTGAGGAACAGATGGATGACTGGTTGGGAAACAGAAACAGAACACACAAAAAGAAGGCAAGTTCAAAATCTCTAATGCAGTTATATATTTTAAATGTTGATTCATTTGATTGCCTCTTTGAAAATGGAATGATGTATGTATGCCACCTCAATGTTCATATACCATTGAAGTCTAGAAAAGTTTTAATTGTCAGGCAGAGACATAACGGAAAAGATTATGTAGGTGTTCAGTATAATTTGTGTAACGACACTGGAAATGTTGTTATAATAGGATGTAGTTGATTCAAACATGAAAGTTCTCTATTGTTTCTAATGTAAATACCATTCTTGTTCACTAGGAATTAGTGGAACATACTGCTGTCAAGTTACGTGAGGCTTGGCTCTCTTAATTGCAGTTAATAACATTTTGCTTGCCAGAATAGATTCTTCTCTATTCAAAAAAAAAAAAAGGCAAAGAGAAAAGAAGGAATGAGCCTTCTTAATATCCAGGTGTAGTGCCTTTTGATTATGGAACTGCTTATGTACTTTGTACATTTGATCTGACTCATGAAGAAGTCCTAACAATATGACATATGCCTATTGTTAAGATTCCTGCTACTTAGAGGTCAGGGTTCTTAGTAGCAGTTAGTGTCATTAACTTCTGGTAAATTTTATTTAAAAACACTGGCTTGAAAATGTATGGTTTTCATCTTAGAACTGAGTTATACAGATGACAGAAGAAATGTCGTAAATTGGTCTCCTTACTTGAAAATCTGCCTTGCCTGGCAGACTGAGATGAGAAGGATTGTGTGCAGGATGAAGTTAGAGCAACACATTGACTTTAGTGTCAAAATAGTGAAAGAAGTTCTTGCTGTCATTTGTTTGTTTACTCTGTGCTACAGATTTTCTTACTCCTTAGTTGTTTTCAAGCCTGTGAAAAATACTCCCTCTCCTTTTTTAGCCCGACCTAAAATTTTTACTACAATAATTAGCATTTTGTGTTTCAAATTTAATCATCTGCCAGTATTGGATTCGTACGCTTCATGACTTCCCAGTTGCCAAGTTTCTCTCACTGAATGTTTTTATGCCTATTAGTTCTCTCTTTCTGTATTATTTAGTACATCTGCATTATGTTTACTTTTATATTTCTGTAACAAATCTCTTCTGCAAATATGCTCAGCTTTTGACTTCTGTGTAAGGAATTGAAACTCTG
>VXAL01002056.1:32715-50817 GCA_013399475.1 Chauna torquata | reverse complement strand
TTGTTTGTTTGTTTATTTTAACACCTCCCCTCCAGCCAGTGCTGCACAACCCCCAAAGCGCTGCGAAGGAAGGTGTTGCCATTGGAAAGCCAAGCCTGGGAAAGCAGAGGGGAAGGAGAAGCCCAGCTTTGCAGTTGTCTCTGTTCCTACCTTTGCGCTCCTGTTAGGAATCACCCAGCGACCTCCATGCCCACCTCTGGGTGCCCCAGGACTCCTGCATGGGTTGGCTTTATGCAGAAAATGCTGGAAATTGGCATTTTCCCCACCTCATGGGGCAGTCGGGCTGTGTGTTTCTGTATGAGAGCCGTTGTTGGAGCTGCATGAACACTGAGGTCTGCACGGATCCCGCTCAGGTGTTTGACACTAAAAAACATTCACGCTTTAAAAACCATCAGCAGCAAACAAGAGCTGCTCGCCTCCTCCCGGGACCTGGCTGCAGTAACAGGTCAGCCCACAGCACCCAGAGCAGATTTAAGCTTGCAATGTGCTTGAAGCCAATAAAAGCCCCAGCTCCCAGAAAGCCGGGAGGAGAAAGTCCCCGCCGGGCGGGCAGGCAGCTGCTCGCCGAAGGCAGTGGCTTGCCCAGATGTTGCTTTGCCCGGCGGCTGGAGACCTGGCTCTGGAGCGATGAAGACCCCGTCCCAGCAGAGCCTCACCTCCTGCTGGAGCTCCCTGGGGATCTGGGGCAGGGGGGGCACAGTGGGTCTTGTGGGCTCTGTCATGCACAATTCAGGGAAGACGCTTTTAATCAGGATGGCATTGATCCCTCGAGCCGCGTGCAGGATCTGGCCCTGAAATGGCACGGTGCGGGGGGATGCCTGTAAGCCAGCCACGTTTTGTTTGGCAGTTCTTGCAAAAATAAAGGAATCTGTTGTTTCCCAGCAAGGCAGGAAGGACCTGCAGAGTGGTGCCAGGACGGGCTTTGGGGATGCAAACCCTCCAGGGGGGCCCAATTAAGCACATCAGCATCTGGGCTGTTGGGTTTTTTAAGCCATGGATTTTTTTTTTAATTGAACCAGCGCCTGGGAGGGCAGCCTTGCTCATGCTCCAACAGCCTGGGGGAGGCGAGGGAATCACCTGGATGCTTGCTCCTGTCCCTAAAGCTTGGAGATGTGATGGAGATGACTCCAGAGTTGTCACTCACCCGAGGTGCCATCAGCTGGACATGAAGGAGCCGTGAAGCCCCACGAATCGGCCCCTGCATACAGACAAACCTGGCATCGCTTTCCCAGGGGGGGAATCCCATCGGCAGGATGGGACACAGCAGAAAGGCCCCGAATCTCGAGGAGCATCACCGCCTCCTGGCCTCGTTCATCCCATTTCTTGGAGGCCCCTACTCTGTGCGCAATTAGAAGATAATTAGCACTTCCTAATAATAAATTCTACCATTGCAGACCAACAACTCTTCACTTACTCTCCTCCTAATCCAGTTTAGTACCAGTTGAGTTGCTACTCATTGGAGCGGATCTGGAGGAAATGCCTTTTTCCCTTCCCCTGGGATGTTTCCAAGCTGTCTGACCTTTCTGGCCCTAATGAGCTGCTGCCAGACGAGGGGACGCGGTCACATGCAGGGGACAGCTCTGGGGAGAGCTTTTTGCACCGAGCAAGGGACGGGAGCAATGGGCTTGTCCCAGCTTAGTCAGCACTGGGAGACTCCAGTCTGTTGCTGACTCCTGCGGCTGGAGCATCTGCATCTGTCCCCTGTTTGGAAAAAAAATAAATGTGGGTTTTTTATTTGGCAAAAGCAACTTATTGTATGGGGAATGGTGACAGCAGAGGGGCTGCGGTGGGACAGCCAAGGAAAAACCGTGCTTGAGTGAAAGTCACTCTGCAGAAGGGTTTCAAAATTATTTCCTGAGCTCAATCTGTGCTGTGAACTCACCTTCAGTTGGAGGTCTCCGCTGTTAGGGAGCACTGGCAGAAATCAAGGTAATCAGGGCTGCTCAGCGTTCCACAGACTGGGAGAAAAAAAAAAGCTAACAAGCCGTGGGACCCAGCTATTACCCAGCTTTTCGGGATGGGAAAACAACCCATTCGGTCCCCCAGCAGCCCCAGGCTCTGCAGAAGCACAGGCTGGTTTCTCAGACGTGGTTTTGTTAAAGAACAAGGACATTATGACTTCGGGAAACCACCTCAGATAAAACCATGAGCCCTGGAGTTGGTTTGGAGGAGCCTGAGGGATGAAACAAACCCCACGTCTGAAGCCAGAGTGCTTGGGGTCGGAGAGGTGCCCTGCGAGCCAGTTATTGAGTTTGGCTCTGATATGGGGCACGTTTGGTATTTGCTCCTGCCAAAGGCGTTAGAGGATGGGGTTGGGGCACTTATGGACCACGAGAGCAGCATCGGTAGCACCAGGCTCTCGGGCAGACGCCCTGAAGGACAGACCTGCACCAAGCTGTCAGCCACCTTTGAGGACCAGCAGGTCCCAAGGGTCTGTTTTAGAGCTGGGGAGGACGTGGGGGTACTGGCTTATCCAGCCGGGGCGTTGCTATTACTGGGAGGAGGTGTCCGTGACCAGCAAAGTCCCCGTGCCCATGGCTCTCCACAGGACGATGCTCCAGGAGAGCAGCCCTGAGACCAAAGCCCAGCCCGCAGCAGCCGTCGAGGGGCTGCGGTGCCGTGGGCTCCGCTTCCCTGCACCCATCCTAGCCAGGATGGGGACCAGCAGCACCTGCCAGGCTCGGCCACGAGCTCAGCCTCCGTCCGCACCACCTCGGCCTCATCCTGGCCTCTGAACAGGGCCGGCCGGGCCAAGATCAACACCCACCTGGCAAGCATCGCCGCGCTGAGGTCACCGCTTAGGGAAGAGGCCGTCTCGGCGTCTGCTGGCTCCTCTCTCCCCCGCGCCGGCAGCGGGGAAGGCCACGTCGCTCCCCGCCCGCCCGGAGGAGCGGAGGCTCCGGGGGGGCCGCGGCAGCTCTGTGCATCACGAGGGCATCGCACCCTGCCCCGACCCAGCCCATGGCTACGGGGAGACGCAGCCTGGAAGGGGCAAAAGGAAATTAGGGTGAAGCAGCGCTGGGTTTGCACGTGAGCATCACTGCCCTGCCTAACGGAGCAGGGAAAGCTGAGGGGGACATTCTGCTGGGGAACGTGCTGCTGCAGGATCGCAGGAATCGGGGATAGAAATGCATGTGAATAATGAAGCAATGCAAAGAGAAATGTTTCTTTTCCTTCTGTTCCTTCATCCCAGGAAGCCCCCACATCCTCTAGCACTCATGCCAGGCTCTGACAGCTGCATGCCAAGGTGGGGATGGGGTGACAGGACCCGGGCTCCCCACGGAGATGCTACAAAAATCCCCTGCTCCTTGCAGGCACAGTGATGGATAGGGCTTCCCCCCCGAAACTTGTGCCGGGCTCCGCACAGCCGGCAGCCACTGCACTGGGATGGGGGGGCTGCATGCGTCCCCCTGTGCCAGGCTATAGCAGGGGCTTGTCCCCAAAGCACTGGTTTGCAACTGCACGTGGACGAGCCTGGGGGCTTGCACAGGGACTCAGCTCCTCCTTGGCCTGGCCGTGGTGGCCGAGGCTCTGCCACGCTGGGCACAGCCCGGGGACACGGGGGAGGCACCCGCGCCTGCTCCTCGCCTGATCTCCGAGACACCACCAGACGCATCCAAGTCCGCCGTCAGCCCTGGCTTTGCTCAACGCCCAGCTGCGCGTAGAGGGATCCTGGCCAAGAATGGCCCTCTCCCTGCCTCCACGCCAGCCGTCCCCTCGGCTGCTGCAGGGAGCAGACGGGGCTTTGCCAGAGGCTGGGCTCCCCGGGGGGCTCGGCCGGCCCCGGCCCCCTCACCACCAGCAGGGTCGGTCCCTTTGGGGCTGCTCTGCTGCGGCTCGTGGGGCTCTTTGCTGCTTTCTCTTCTGCAGCCCTTAAAAGTCAGGCAAGTTCAAGCTGCAAATAATTTATTAAAACCAGATGTGCTTGCTCAAAGCTGCCACGAAGAATTTCAGGGCGCTCCAGCCCTGGGAGGGCCAGCGCCGAGGTCCCTGCCCTTCCGATGCGGGGGCGAGACGAGGCCGGGGGCTGCCCGGGGAGGAGCGCTGCCCCCCGGGCCCGCTGCCGCTCCTTCCTCCCCGGGGCGCCTGGAGAGGGGCTACGAGGAATTCCAGCCATTTGCAAGAAAGTCACCTTCTAGAAAGAACACTTTCTCCTCATGACTCAGGCAGAAGTTAGCAGCGCCGGGATGCGGGGAGAAGGCAGCTGGAGAGCGGCGGAGGACAGCACATCCTGAGCGGCATCTTCTGGATGCAGGGATGGGAGTGGGAAGAAGTGCTCCTGCCCTGTCCCATGGCCATTCCCAGTGGGAGCAGCAGGGGCCAGAGGCCACGTGGGACCCTTTACTTCCACCTCCACCACTGCCTCACCTCGTAGCCATGGGCACGGCCCCTTCCGTCTCCATCCCTCGCTGTCTCCTCTCCCCTGGAGGGGTTTTGGCATCCATCCTGGCCCATCCCCCAGGTTTGGGTGTGAGCGGGTGGATTTTCAGGATTAGCAGGAGCTGGGATGAGCCAATGCTGAACAAAGTAGGCTTCCAGCCCTGGTCTCCATGCAAAGCTGAGGCAGGCCAAGAGGGAGGACATTAGCAAATGGGTGGCCTGTCCCCCGGCCAACACGTGCTCACAGTGCCCAGGCTGCCGGCGGCTTCGGTCAAATGAGGACAGGGCTGAGCAGAGCCCTGCGTTCTGCTACCCGTGAATGCAAACCGGAGCCAAGCACCTCGTAAACCTGGCACCAGTGCCTGCGAGGCTGAGCTTCCCATCCTCACCCTGCTGCTCCCCATCGCATCCCTGCGTTTGTGTGCGCGGGGCTGTCCCGGCCATTGGGACGGGATGGTGACCTCTGCTGCACCTCTTAACGTCAGGCTTTACCGGTCCGTCTGAAAGTGTCGACCTGCGCTGACCCAGCTGCAGAAGCAGGCTGACATTTGGCAATCAGGAGCAATCGAAAACGCCGAGCTGCAGCCGAAGGATGGAGGGAGAAGAAAGGCTGCAGCAAGTGATCCCACGGCAAGATCCAGGGCCGGGAGCTGGAGAGACGCAAGGAGGAGAGCGTGGCGCTGGCAGCCGCTCGCGGCTCCTCACCAGACAGCACGCGCCAGCGGCTTTTCCCGTCCTTCGCGCCCCCACACAGTTAATGCATGAAACGAGAGCTTTTCTCAGCCCCGGCCCCGGCTCCCGCTCCCCCGCCTGGCACAGACAATAGCGTCCTTGTGGCCAAGACGCCTGGCCCTGGGCGTGAATGTGCGAGGGGAGGCCGAGGAGTGCCGCGTTTGCTTAGCCTCTTGCCCCCAACCCTGCCCAGGGCAATCGCTGCAGGGGTGCACGGATGCCCCACGGGAACCATCGGCATGGCCACGCGATGGCTTGGTGCAAAGAGGCATCTGCGTTCGGTAGAAAAGTCACCTCCGTGCTGGGTGAGAGTCTTGCTTCCACGTGCTGCAAAACCTCTCCATTTTGGGTGGTGCAAGGCTTAAGGCAGGGCTGATTTAGCACCCAGAAAATAACATCCTCCAGCAGCAAACCCCAGGGAGACGCTGGCAGCAGTAGCAGACCTCGTGTCGAGGGTTTGCCAGGTCACAAAATAAACTGCGACTGGCCTATTTGGCAGATTGAAGCTCGTTTCATAGCATGATGCCTAACTGCTAACGTATGAGGCGAAGCATCCAGCAAGGCAGCCCCTTGGGAAGCCTCATTCCTGCTGGCTTTGAGCTGAATGCCTAATCCTGCATATGTCCCTGCTCCAGGCGTGCCATGCAGATGGTGGCTACCTGGCCACCACTGCATTAAGCTTGTGCGTTTGCTGCTGAAACGCTACCGCCATCTCCTGCTGCCCAAATCTGTGTCGCATCATCCAAACTGGCAGACAGGACCGAAAAATAATCAATTGCAGCAGCACAGAGGGAGCCGAGCTGTTCTCGGTGTTCAGTTTCATCCACGCTTAGCTGAAAGCTCACTCTAACCCTGAGTACAAGGGTGACGTCAGGTTTGTCAGGAGCGGAGGAATCCTCATCCACCGCGACTCGGTTCATCCTCCAGAGCAGTCGGGTGCTCGCTGGCCGGCATCACCCTGCCGTGCAGCAGGGATGCCTCGCGCGGCACTCGCAGCATGCCCGTAGGGAGCCGGGCGTGTGAGCTGGCACTCTGCGGTTGTTAGTCCAGATACAAGCAGACTCAGTGCCTTCAGCTGCCAAGGTCTTTTTTCCTTTTCTATTGTATAGTCTGAAAGCTGACGAGGCTCAGCCGTAGGAAAGTAAAGGAGCTGAATTCTCGTTGCTGTGCAGCACGGTATTGTGGACTCCAGTTGTGGCCATCAGCTCTCGGTACAGCCAGGCAGGGCAGAGGAGGAGTTCAACACAGTTTCATCAGGACACACAAAAAAGGATTCTTTGTGGCCCAAACATATACAGCTTCTAAAGACAGCTGCTACTCTACTAGAACTGAGGGACACTGATGTCTTCCTCCACATTCTAGAACAAGATCAATGTCAGTAATTAAACGAGACTCAGTAATTTTCAAAAATAGCCTGCGCAGGGTGCGATTTTCTCCGCTGATGCAGAGATCCCGCTGGTCTGAGCTGCCGAATGCCACCCTTCTCCATCCTTCCTCGACTTGTCCTGGCACCCTCCCCAAAGCCCCTGCCAACAGCTCATGCCAACGCTACAAAGAGCAAAACAGAAAGAGCCAAGCAAATCAGTTTCTTAAAACTTATTTTAATATCCATGTCTCATCTGTTGGGTAGAGCCAAAACAGCCTGGCCTGGTTTAAGTTACAAATTCTTCATACATTTTTCTTTAAGTAAATGAACAGTGTGGCAATAGGGTCTGTTACTGGAAGTGAAACCCATATTAACAAGGAAGGTGTCGCAGCCAGAATTCTACCAGGGTTCTTCACTGCTATCAGCCCCTGGAAAAGGCTAATGCTGTCCCTAGGCCCCTGAATGGGTGTCACACATCAGGAATAAATGCATCTGACACAAAACTAATCACACCCACAGAGATAACACACACTGTATGTCCAAGAAACAACGGGGCTGGGATACAAAAAACCCTTTTAGAATTCTCCCCGATGCCGATAGACACCAAATCACCCGTTTCAGCAAACAGGATGAAGCATCAACCCTGATTTTGCCCGACTGAGGCTGGATAGACACGTTGAATCACTGCTTGCTAAACAGTTAACTTCTGGAATAGACCAGCAGGGATGGAAAGGGCTAAGAAATTATGG
The DNA here is from genome assembly GCA_013399475.1 of Chauna torquata. Lineage (NCBI taxonomy): Eukaryota > Metazoa > Chordata > Aves > Anseriformes > Anhimidae > Chauna > Chauna torquata. Next base: position 43,590 of record VXAL01002056.1, on the reverse strand, counting down.
CTGAGTGTTTAAAGATGCAGTATTTCTTTTCTTTGTTTAAAACACTACAGTTTAGAGACCACCTTAATGCAGCTGCAAGGGAATACATCCAATTAAAAGCCCAAGAGTCACTACAAAAATAGTAATAAAAATCAAAGCGGCAGAGTTCCACGCTTCCTAGGTCCATTGCTTAATTTCAACAGACTCCTGCATTTTTCAGCTAACCATGAGCTCCTGAACAGGTTAAGCATAGTGTTTGCAGATGATGGTTTATGACAAGGCAGACAAGTGCTAGTTCTCTCAGAAAGTGTGAGATGGAGAACATTGCTCGCCACGAGAACGCCATTCAGGTACCAAGTGCCCCCCAAAACAGCCCACGCGCTGCTGGATCTGCAGGAATGATCCCAGAGGTGCCGCGCAGAGAACAGTCCACAACACGGTGGTCTGGGTATGGGGTTAGGAAGTGTGCACATGATCATTTGTTTTTTAAACAACATGCTGGATTGCAGTAGTACACCGCTCAGCTCTCTCCTGAGACAACCCCCCCTCTCCAACACTGCATCTTTAAATTTTTCTGGCTATGAACTCCTGCCACATGTTAGGAACACTCCAACCTGGCTGCCACATGTTCAAGTGCTGCGCTTTTTGTGTGTGTTTTCAGTCTTCCTTCAACCCGGGGGGGAAAGGGGGCAGAATGGGGACAACAGGCTTGTGTTTCACAGCAGGCAGATTCCAGCTGGAGGTGTAAGATGCCTCCAGGCAGATTACAGAAGGGAGACAGAAATATTCAGGCATTTGTTCCCTTCTAGAACATTATCTCCTTCCCCTCCATTTGTGATCTGATGCAGCAACAACAGCAAGTTAGAAAAGTCAGCAAGTTTTAAAGGAAAATGTTAAGGGAGAGAGGAAGCTTTCCTGCCAAGTCACCTAACTGGGAAGAGCAAGACAAGCCTTCTTCAGCTTTGGATTTTTATGACATGAACAAAGATATGTACAGTACTGCATGAGCACAGATCACGCTTGTGATCAACTGAGCTGTGCTCTGATTCTTTCCGGTTCACTGCCTGCCTTTTTAACAGTCAACAGATATCACGCTCACAAGAGCGGAGAGCGCATCATGAGCATGTCAGGGTGTGTTTTCAAAAAGAACAGCACTTCAAATAAATTAAAAAGGTGCAACCGTTGCGAGAGCTATGAAGCAGCAGCTTAAAACCTGGTGGCAGTCTGAACTATGATCCACTCTGATCACAGGAGATCTACACAGGCCTGCCTATGGGCTTCGCCGCCCTCCTGAGAAGGTGATTATTTGTAAGAGGCCACCCCAAGGAGCAGAAAGCTGCACCATCTGCAGAATGGACACTGCCATGAACCTGCTAATACGGGTTTCACTTTGAGACCAGAAAACTGTTTTCTTCCAAAAAATTGTTATTTTTAAAAAACTGAAATTAATTAGGGGTAAAACACTAACTCTAGTGCCATGAACAGGCAGGATCAACTTTTTTCCCCTCCAAAGGGCAAAGAGTCATATACCATCCCCAGCTGAACCTTGGTGCTTCGAGCTTTTCAGGAGATGTTACCTAAACTTTATTAAAAGAAAAAGAACAATGTTTAAATATCAACACTGGACTAGCCCAGTCTTTTTCCAAAGTCCACATTCTTCATATGAAGCACACACGGCGTCCTGGATTCCCCAAGGCTGCACGTTCAGAAGTTCACAGTACATGGAACCATGTCTTTTTGTATTTTCTTGAGTTTCCCCTCCTTGCTCAGAGCGCCACCCTTCGTGGTCATTTACTGGACAACCTCAAGCCATCTCCTATCCACGTGGCTTGGCCTAGATGCCGAAGGTTTTCTTGATGAGAGTTGATGTCATGCTCTATGGATGGAAAAAAGCAAGAGAAAAAAAGCACCTGGTACAGGTTTCTCGAGACCCTTGCGGATTCCTCTATTCCAAAGCTGTTTCTGAAAGTCTTTTTGCCGGTTTCTCAAGCAGTTTTTGGCCTATTACTCTGTCTCAGTTTGAAGAGCTGTTATTGGATGATCCAGAGGTTGATGCAATTGCAGCTCCAGCTGGGCTGCTTGTGGATACAGATTTGCGGATGTGAGGCAGCAAGTATGGGTCACAGGCCAGCTGCTGGACATCTATCCGATCCTCCTTTCGGTAGGCCAAACAACGTCTGATAAATGCCTGCAGATACCCCAAAGGCGAAACAAGAATTAGTAGACTGACAGGAACAGGAAGCTTTCTTTGATAGATAACTCTTTGGGAGCTGGGCCAATCTGACAACCCCAGAGCTGAAATTCCTTCCCCAGTGACTGCACAGACAGCCCAGCTCCTATGCCAGAAGCTCATCTTTTAATCAGGAGAAAGTACGGGTAGAGGCACATGCTGTACTTCGTTTGACCCTGAGGCTGACAACTACAACGATGCAAAGCCACGGACCACTCTGCAGGAGGCAAGCATTAAACACAAAACTCCTTGCTAGTTTTAGGAAAACCATGGGAAAGGAACTGTCAGTGCCAATTGCTGAATGGCATGCACGGCGTGATCAAACTTTCTGCAAAAAGACTTACCTTTGCTTCTGGTGTGACTACTGGCTTTGGAGGGAACTGCACCTCGGTAGCTTTCAGAATTGTGTTCTCCTGCAGAATATCTTGTTGTGACTGGTTGTGGCCGAAGGGCTACCAAAAAAATAAAAGATGGTTGTTAAAGGTTGATGACAGGCCTTAAAAAAACAAAAAACAAAAACAAAAAAAAACCAAAACAACCCATAACACTACTGTTAATCTTCACCTGACATCAGCATTTTTCCAGGCAAGAAGCCTGTAAACACTGTGAAGGTGCTGCAGATTCCAGCCAGATGAGCAGGACACACTGCTCCTGTTTTTGAACTGATCAAAAAGGGACACCAAGCTGGAACATGTCTGGGGTGTCTCCAGCTCAGACAGCAGGGATCACCATCCACTTCCAGACCTCATAGGTCAGTGTCAGCAAATGCAAGAGGACCTTGACCTTCATCTGAGCAGCCAGGAGATTCACCTACTTCAACTCCTGCTGGGCTGGTTCCACTGTTTGTCTGACTGACAATGCTAAGCAGACACAGTGCATTTATCAATCCAGGCTTTCACAATAGTTGGTTACCAAGGACTTGTGAACACAAGTGTTGATGGAATCCTTTTCCTGCCCCAACCAATTTATTTTGTTGTCATAAAACAAAATAAGATTGCCTTTATTCACGACAAATCACCTCTTCCCTTCCAAAAGGCATCCTAAAACCGTCTGGAGTAGGTCTTTGTACCTACTTTTTATTTTAAAACACTTGCAGCTGTCAAGCAATATCAGGCTTGACAAAGACTCAGCATTCAAAGAACAACATCAAAACACATTGAAAGCATCACAGAACAATGCCAGACCAAGAACCTCAGGTGTCTGGCCCTGAATGACACACTTGTCCTGCCCACAATGGCCTCCCTGGAAATATGTCCAGTGGAAAGAGAAGTTCTGAAGATTGCCTCTGAAGGAAATGCCATGTAGAGCAAAACACAACCTAGTAAATTGTCCCCAGCCCATTAACATGGTGCTGTCTTGGAACTGATGGCAAGGAGACAAGGCAGAAGCACCTTCTAGTCTGGCAAGGAGGAGGAAGCAGAAGTCGGGGCTGCCTCCAAAAGGTTTGGGAATCACTACCTGGAAAGGAGTTACATGCTTTCTTACCTTTCTGCCATAGAGACACTGATAGAAGATAACTCCTACTGACCACACATCAACTTTATTTGAAATCTTTGGAGGTTCTTTCCCAACCACAAAACATTCTGGTGGCAAATACCTGATCAGGAGGAAGTGACAACAGGTTACGAGTAGTATCTCCAAATACTTTCAGTCATTTTCTTTAAAAAGGAAGGAACAAGCTTCTGTGATCAGATGTTGGCTTGGTAGTCAAAAGGACCCAATTTTGTTCCTGTGCATCTTTGGGCCAAGATCACCACTGCATACCTACTCCTGGAAACCACAACCCCAAGGACTCTCTAGATATCCACGGTCTGAGCTAGTCAGCACAGTCAATTTCTTTTCAGCAGAGCACATAAAATAACCCCGTTTTCTTTCATCTTCAAAACTGGTATTTGTTGTTAAAAGGGCTTGGCCAACAACTCCACAATAGAAATTCCCAGCCAAAATCTGTATTTCTAGAAATACAACCTCAGATGCCATGTCCTAGTTAGAGACTCAGCCTCGCTCAAACTACAGCTAGTTTCATTTTTAGGAAAGGAACAAACTTGTGCAATACAGAAGGCCTTAGCAAATGTTCGTGTACAACTGCTGCCCATAGCTATTACCCAGGCTGCAGACTGTCACTAAGAATCACATTCAGTGGTACCTACTGTAGGTCTCACTCTCAGCTATGGGTGATGCAGTGACAACACTTGGCTTTGGGGGTAAAGTATTACTGAAAACATCTCTCACACGACACTCAAAAATGAAGCTCTGGCTATAGACAGCACTGCAAATTTACATATTTTGTAAGAGCTAACTCTATGGATTTTCACATCATTTCAGTAGTATGCTCCTTCCTTCTCCCTGACATACCTACGCGGTATTGCCCTCCCTTCCCTGCCTAATCTGCCAGATTGTGCCATTACGCACTGTGAAATAGCAGCCAGCTCTGGAGTGGAACTTGGCTATCTCAGTCATGTGCCATTTTTCATCAGGCGCTTTGGATAAGAGGTGGTTTTCAAATGTATAAATGCAAACACACTGAAAAGCAAAAAGCTGCCAGCCTCAAAAGAAGCTGTGTGACAACTGAAAAAGTGGTTTCCAGGGTCTCAAACCTCCAGTGTCTGAAGCTGTCAAAGACAAGGGCAGCACATACAGAGGTGATACAGATCCAAAGCTGTCTGTAAACTATTCTTCATCTGTAAGTTGCAAGTGCCGCAGGCGATGCTTACCAGTAAGTACCAGCCCCCTGCGATGTCAGTTCCATGCCATCAACAGAGTTGTAGCTGTCATCATCCATGATTTTGGAAAGTCCAAAATCTGTGATTTTTATCTCTCCACATGCAGTACCATTGACTAGAAGAATGTTACCTAAACAGAGGAAGGAAACAGCCTCTTAGGATACACATCTAGCAGGGAAAAGCAAGAATAAAAATTGCATTGAACTCTGGCACTCTGCACAAGAGAACAAGCAACCTACAAAACACAGTGAGCTGCAGCAGCCTGGGGTAGATGTTTTAACATTCAATACGCTGAACTTCAGAGACAACTCAGCTCCTACTGAGTGCTAGATCTGGTTTGTCCATCCTCAAATGACTCGGTTGCCCAACATTACTTGGAGCCTTCAGATTATGAGCCCTATTCTCCAAATCAGCTTGATGCCCATGCTGTTTTGACCCCTCCCAAAAGTCCTGCTGGAAGGGCAGGTCAAAAAGGAGAACTAAGGAGAGAAGCACACATACACAGTTATGACTCATTCTGGCCAAAAGTCCTGACTTGCCCCAGCCTCTCAACAACCAGAAACTCTCTCCTTCCTGGCAGTGCTCTCCAGTGGCTTTCTAAGCTCAAAAAGGACAATTACTGCTTAAGCAAGAGTCTTATACAAATCCATCAAGGATCAAGAAGTCAGATCATCGCTGTTTTTCTCAAAGCCTGCAATAAAGCAGCAGAATTGTGTGTGATGGCAGTGGATGAATCACAACTTTAGACAGAGCTCTGCAGCATGCTCAGACAACATAAGAACAGCCAACAGCTGGGGGAAGAAATGTGGTCAATAGAACTAGTGCAACAGCACCACCTCCTGTACAGATTCCTCACGCTGATGCAATAAACCACACCACATACCAGTTACACAATACTGATGAAGTGCCACCAGTAAAGGGAGGCAAACCAAAGATAACTGTCTGAAGAGGTGGTTGAATTTTACTGGACTAGGAAAAAGCAACATAGCCAATACACATGACCCAAAAGAGAACCCTTCCATTTTTGCCCTTGCTGCTCTTTCCAATGCTAAAGTGAAACCTGCAACAACATTTGGAGAGGACTTTGAATTCAGTAACTACCACGTAGAAAGGTAGACCTGAGCCAACAGTTTTGACTGTAGGTCCTCAGCTTTGTGAGCTGCCACGTGATAAAAAAAATGAACGCTTCCAAGCTAGCTTCTGCCACCACGTTTTCAGGCAGATGATTACAGAAAGAATAAACCAGAAGAATGGGAACATAAAGCACACTAGTAATTATGGGAACCTTTATGAAGCAATAATAACAGAAGCTCTCAAAAGTAGAACACAAGCAGGACATTGAGAAACCAAACACAGACACTTGGTGGTTCAAGGGCTCATTCTGAACAAGAAGGCTACTTTTTTCTGGAATGTTACTTCCTTGTTTGTGTTGCAATTCTGGGAGACAATACACTTTTCACAGAATGTTCTATGCATTCTCGCTTGTTGCAAGTTAATTTTCCCAGGCAGGACTGTCTCCTTTTTGCTGTCTGACCAAAATAAACACCCCCACATTACTTATAACCCATTACCTTTAGTTAGCATCCTTAAGCACGTCAGCTAGCAGCATAGCATACCTGGTTTAAGGTCATAGTGTATGATGGGAGGTTTGATTTCATTTAAGTATTTTAAAGCATTCACAATCTGCATGATAATGGATCGCGCTTCTTTCTCCGACATTAACTTGTGCTGTTTCAGGTAGAAGTCCAGATCATTTCCCTCACAGTATTCTAACACTGTACAAAACCTGAAGGCAAAACAGTAGTAGGTGTAATTAAGACATCTGACAGAAACCAGAACACTGTTGTTGTTTGTCTAAGTCTCATCTATTTGATCTATATATTAAATTAAGAGACCTCCAGCCTGTTAATCCCTTTCTAAAAATAGGCCACCAGGAGCACAGTCCTCAATGCTCAATAGCACAAAGGTCAGATACGCCCCGTTTAGCACTAGAAGCAGAAGTGGAAAATGGTATCAGCTGGGGCATGCACCCAGGCCAACAAAGAGCGGGATTTACTGGCAGAGCACCGCATCTCCAGAAAACCTGTGCATGCTGAAACTGTCTCAGATGTTTCTGCAGTAGTCTGCATGGTGTGGATATACCCTGGACTTTGCTGTAAGGTTTTGAGAGACCAAAAACGTTGTAGTGAATGGGTCAAATTGAGTCAAAGGACACAGCAACACAACTTACGAGTCAGTATCCAGCGAAAAGTAGTCATATAGCTTAACTATTCGAGGATGATCCAGTTCTTTGTGAATTCTGTACTCTCTACACGCATGTCTGAAAATAGTAAAGTCTGAGCATTAGTCATACAAGTGACTTAATTCTAAGTTCTGCAGATAGAGCACCCAGACATACCTCTCAGCAGTCCAAGACCAATCACAAACCCAAGCACATTATTCAGACAGCTTAAGAAAAGGCAAGCAAACGAGGAACTGCTCAGAACAGTTTTTAAGAACCACAGAATCTAAATGCATCAGATTCTCAAATGCTGGCAGTACCACAAAATAACCAATCCTGATTAATGGTACTGCTTGCCAAAAAAGAATAATCTCATAATAAATTGCTATGGGATCCAAGATAGCTGAATACAAAAATCAGCAAGTTCTAGAAAAATTCCAGGACGCTCAACAGTCCAATTTCCAAGCTTCAATTCCAGGTTAGCTTTTGCCAGTGACTTGTTGGGGAAGTAAGATCACAGCTTTATCTTTGAAGTTCTGTCAAAAGAGCTTGGCTGCCATTCTGCAGTGCTTATCTAATCCATACCCCTAAAAGACTTCCCTTACCTCTCTTTAGGCCGTGACATAAATATATTCCTAACCATCTGTGAAAAGCTTAAGTATTCTAAGAAACAAAGGAAAGTCTTTCAGGGAGCCCAATGCAAGTGTGTACCTGGAAGATGGGCATGAGCACCCTTTCCTCTGCAAGAGTTCACACATTTTGGAGAGGAGAATCCACTTCAATGCTTTCTCCGTAGAGCGCTACCGTGCTTTCAAACCTTGTACTACAGTGCTTATACAAAATTGGGGCTGTGCGTACATGTTGAAGACATTTCTAATATGAGTAGAACTTCTACAAGTAGCTACTGGGACAGAGAGCAGCTTTTGAAATGTGGCAAAACAGTAAAAAAAAAGGCAGCCTATTCACAGACACTGAATAACTAAATACAGAAGGAGTTTGGAAACATGTCTGTCTGCTTTACAGCCTTACTTACTTGTGATAGTTTTCTTTCTTCTCATCTCTCCAGTTTTTATTTAACTGGTGTATTTTCACAGCTACATATCTCTGTTCTGTTAAATCAAACGCCTGCAGAGAGAAGAGCTGAATATCAGTAGGAATCACAACTTCAAGTTAATGCTGCAAAAGCAGACAAGCTCTAACAAACCAATATCCCCACCCAGGAAATCAGGATTACAACACACTGAGTGAAAAGCAAACCCACATTTTGATGTAATTAGTTTCACTAATGAAACCAAGCAACTCTGAACACAATTGAATATTCTGTGCTTTGATCTGACCTTTCCCTATGGGATCTAACTAATGCTGCATTTATTCTGACATTTTACTACCAGAGCTACAATGGGATCAGAAAGGCCAAATTACCAAAATATAGTCACTTAATCACTCTGGGAAAGACTCTGCCATTATTCCCCACACCACCTAACTTATTTTCTACGCTCAGTTAAAAAACAAAACAAAAAACATGCAGAAGATTTTTAATACTGTTTCATACTGCTAGCTCAGCTCTCCATCTTGCAGCAAAATGTTTCAGCTTATTTAGAAGCTGGAGAATTCAATGGCTGAACTGTGTAACTCTTGTACTTTTTCCCTCCAGTCTCTTGCTATTTAGGCAGCCTTTAAAGAACAGACCATTGGAATTGTGCTCTTGGAGAAATGAAGAAGTCTATTACCTTGTCTCAGAGCAGAAACATCTAATAATTTACAGGATGGGGTGGAATCCTATTGTAAATAAACAAAGATAATATGTGTCCAGCTCAAAAGCTGTATACTTAAGTTCCGATGCTTAATAGATCGGCGAAGACCCTGGAGAACAGAACTAAGCACTTCTTTGTTTCAGTAATGTAATTATAACTCTTAAGCACAGTCAGGTATGAAGCATTCATACCCTCTTGCTTTTACCTTTCACCTGTGGAGCCTAGGTTTTCTAATGAGTCAACAAAGACTCCAAAGAGAAATTCAGAGTACTTGCATGCAGATCACTCTCCCTCTTTGCTACCTGAGCAGTCTAGCCCCCTGGTTTATATACCTGTTGTTATACTGCATCAAAATAACAAATCACCATGATCTTTCCCATATTTGTACTGGCACAGTTATGTTAATTCTATCCAAGTTCAACATGAACTAAAGACTACTGGGTACAGGTGGGGAATATTTAGAACTGGAATCGTCAAATAGCAAGAACCTCCGAAGTACCATAGGCCTTGGCCATGCAAGAGTGCTGACACACAAGTAATCCTTAATTCCAAGGACTATACACACATCCAGTCTGCTACTTCAGACCATAAAATGAAGGCAAGAAAAAAGCTTTGTACCCTGAGGAAATGAAGGCTTTGCTCTTATTATTGGAGTTTTTTTTTCCTCTTTTAGATATTCAGACTTGCTATGCCATACTCAGTAAAACTTAGCCACGTAAGGTATTTGTGCGTAGCACTTGAAGAAACAAATGGTTTGTTTCTCTGTCCTGGCAAAACTTGCAGACTTGGTGCAACGTTCTTTTGAAATGTACATTTGTAGGAAATCTGACCTCTGAGGACAAGAGCAGAACCCAAAAATTTCAAGCCTGCTGTCTAACACAAGCCAGATGTAACATGTGTTTTGTCCTCTCTTCTTCCCTCCACAACCGTACACCACTGAGAAAATGAGTTGAAGGTTCTGCTTATTGCAATATTTCATTGCAGATTCAGGTGATACCAGACCAGTGGCTGAAATTTCCCTTATATACTTCACTGAAGCCACCTCTACCCAGAAGATGCAGCANAAGATATAGTTTAAGAACACTGACAGAAACAATACAATGTACCGCACAGTAAGTTACAGCTGTTGTAGAGCTGTAAAAAAATACATTTTTATATTGAGACTAAAAATAATAAAACTGTAATGACTGGCAGATTTGACAATATTTGATCATTTTGTACTGATACATAATGATACTTCAGTACACTCAGAAGCCTTTGCCTTACATTAGCTTTCAGTTACATCACTGCCCCGCCCCCCGTCAAGTGACATAAGGTGAAACAAATTTTAAAAAAGATACAGTATTTGCCATTTTTGAGGGGAACAAATCAAAACTTGCAATACACTCTTTTCTATGACTCCCATGTGCTTACTGTGAATTATCTTCATTGTGTATCCTTTTCAATTCCCTGATATGTAGATTTCTAACCCTCTCTAGCCGTTCCAACTCTGCCTGGATCTCTGCTTCTTCCTGCACAAGGAAAGGAAAAGACACGTTTCCAAAAGGAGAACACAATGCTGTTTAAGACATTGCAGTTAGCATTTCTGCCTGATTTATGGAACCATAAATGTAACTCCACTTTCAAAGAAGTTATCGGCGAACAACTTGTTTGGGAGATTAAATGGATGTTCCCAGTCAACTTAAAGAATCGGGTGGAAGGTGAAAAGAATGAAAACTGAGCGGACAGTTTTGTTTAAAATCACACACGGACAGGAGCAGACATATCTTTGCCTTCTTGTTTTTAAGATTTTATATAATTAAGAGGCATTCCACCTGGGACCTTATAATGAAGGACCCCATGATATTAGACTGTGCATTAACAGAGCCAAAAACCCCACCCTCTCTCTCAATTCTGTAAACTAACTTTACGAAAAATCTTTTAAGATTGCTAGATCGCATCTTCAAAGACTGGGACTTGACACTTTAA
>VXAL01002056.1:0-26115 GCA_013399475.1 Chauna torquata | reverse complement strand
CAGTAACTGAAAGGTTTTATTCATACAGGGGATATCCAAAAACAAGGAGTTGCCAACCTCACGGAAAACCCAGGGATCCATGGCAAGTCACTAAGTTTCCACACACTTTTTCCTAGAAGGCTCCGTTCTAAACCTCAGACTTTCCTGTTCAAACTATTCCTGAGGTCTGGCACTGCCTGAGAAAGTATCCTTATACTTTAAGGGTACAGTTAAACTATCCTTAGTTCTCTGAAGTGTAACTAACACCATTCCCAACTTCACTACAAAAATAGTCTTTTTGTCTTGGAGTAGAGACTATAAAAGTGTTCGTGGAATTACAAATCTAAATGATTTGAGAATTTACATGCTTAATTCACATTTTAAAATAGACTGAGACTGCAGGCAAAAATTCCAGAAGTATTTCTTCCTTGTCTTACAGCACTAACTAAGGAGGAATTATGAAGTACTCGACCTGCACCTAACAAGACCTCTACCTCCCTACCAGGCTACAAAGAGGTGAAATGATTTTAAAGGATCATACATAGCTGTCTCTATGCAATTAATTTGCCAAGTCCTACTTAAAGGTCTAGGCCAGATGGGAATTTACTGGATATTTCCATTAACATCCTGTGTAAAAGGGTCTCTGATCTTAATTTCCAGGTTTCTGCAGCCTCTTTGATCACTGTTACCAGAAGGCAAAAAAAGTTAAATAGTATGGATTTTCTCTTTTAAGTTTTTCTACCTTCTAACTTTAAGAGAAGAAAAATCAGGGAGCTAAGTAGCCTTCCTGGAGTAACATATACAGACACAACATATCAAACTGATTGACTCAAGACACAGGAGAATTTGGTCTACCCTTCTACCCCATGCACTGCACAGCCAGGCAGGTGCACTGAGAACACCCAACAGGGCAACCTACTTCTTTCCAACCCAGCGGCCAACTCAAACAATTTGATTCCAATTTTAAGTCTCTGGAGTTAAGTGGAAGCATTTCTCATTTCAACACTAAAAGATTCCCCACTGTCAGTAGCTGAGTTCCTATCCAATCCTTTCACGCATCAGTCACACCGTTCTCACATTTTGACATGCAAGACATCACACACAACTGCTTAGCTTTTCCTTCTCTGCTTTTGAAGGTAAAGATTACTCTGTCCTCACTTGATGAGGTTCTGGAAGGCATAGCCATCTGTACACTGTTCGGTGAAAGATGCCCCATGCCGCACTGTAGTGAAGTGACCTAGCCTCAATCGATCCTGCATGCTCTTATCTCTGCATGCCATCTTCTCCTGTTTTGACTGAAAACAAAATAAAACACGTAGTTAAAATAAAGCCCATAAATTAGCAGCTAAGAGTTATGCTGTATTTTAAGTCACTTCTAACACTTGTCACCTTTTACACTGTTGCAGTACTGTTTATCTGAAACCCAGCTGAACATTATTGACAAAATTATTGATGGTGCTTCTGTGATCTGACATGCATTTGTTTGCCAGCTTCTTTTCTGACATTTCAGCCTCATCTTTCCTTCCCCATTACTGCTTAGGCAGCTCACCAATTCTATCATTAGTTGAAAATCAGACCAGCAGTAGGATTACAACTACCCCTTTGTATCAGTAGCTTAGCTGGACTCCAGACATGGCTCTGATCAGGCCCTTTTTGTTGGAACAGCAGGTGAAGGAAGAAAACACACCCTGAATCACTGTTAAGACTAAGATACAATGATCAGCCAGGTCATTCCTAGACAAGCACCACTCCCAGAAGTGACACAACCTCAATTAGGACACCAACACGCACAAAAGCTGGTAGTGGTGTCTGTCAGAATATTCCCAGCAAGTGAAAAGAAATTTCAAAGGCCTGAGATGAGAGCACCAAAAGCTTCAGTCAGTTAGGATTAAAGATGAACCAGCAAAGCCCCTCACTGGAGCTACACACTACTCATCTGAACACCAGGTCTACATAACACAGCCCACAGTTACAACTCCTCCCAGAAATGGAGTCCCATTCAGCTAAGAACAATCAGCTCTGTGACAAAAGCAAGCCAAACAGACTGTGCGTACTGGCCAGCACCCTGGTATTTGTGCCCATCCAGTGCCCACAAACAATAGATATAATTGGCCAACAGGTGAAAGAGCAGTCAAAACCCTACATTGTTTAACCAAAAGGAAATCTGCAAATCTTTCAACACTGAAGCAGGCTGGATGCTGGTAAACAACAGCTTGGCACTTTCTCAGTGTCTCTAACGTGTTGTTTTGAGCGCTATACAAAGCAATGATCTCCAACTTTGCCATTTGAAAGAAAGAAAGGTTTAAATCACTTGCCCATGTCACAGAGCATATCTGGTAATTTCACTACACAATGGGATTACTGCGCTTGTATGGCAAGTGCTGGACAATGGTGCTTTTCAGGTATACGAGTTTTCAAACCAAGTAACGCCTGTTGCATTTACAACTCAGATTATTTCACTTAAGCAAAGGAGATCGCTCTTTGAGACTGTGAAAAGTAACCAAGCCAAAACATTTGGAACACTTTCAGTCTTCAGATTACATTCCTATTTGCAGAGAAGTAATTCAATACAAGATTCCAGTTGTCTTTTATCACTAAAGCAATAGGAACATGTTTTCACTGCCCAAAAATGACAGAGAAGCTTTCAAGCATATTGAACTGTGACTGCAAAGAGTCCCCTGCTCACCTTTTCTATAAGGAGCTTCTTGCTCATCGTTACACATCTATTCAACCGCTCCTTGTACTTCTCCAGCATCTTTTGTTGTTCATCTATCTGCCGTCTCAAATCGCAGTTGGCCTAAAAGTGAACAGAAAAGACAAGCCTTTGACTTTAAAGTCACTCTATGAGAGCCAAGCTAAGCATCACCCAGAAAGAAATTTCTCCAGCTAGCTCTAGGCATCAGATTAAAAAAAAGCAAAGCAGCAGGATAAGAGAGGAGGAAAAAAAGTAAAATTAAGAAAAGTATAGGTTTCTCTTATCAAAACATCTAAGCCAAGCTCACCAATTTTTAACCCATTCAAACCATAACACCCCTCTAGAACAGGGAAGAGCTATCATCCTGTTTTACACATCAGGAACTAAGCATAAGGATTTTTTTTATTTTTTTAAAGCAATTAAGACCTTGCCACAACTATCAAGTCTGAAAATAGCTTAGTCATCCCTGGACTATCCTCCCTCTTTAGCCACAATACTATCAGAGGAAAAGGATGGGATAACTCCCTTTGCACTTTCAATTAAAGTCTTCTTCGAGTTACTATCCATCAGCCCTGCTATATAGACTTCTCCCAGTAACAGCTACTGTTTTTTCCCTGTTTGTTTTTTTTAAACACAACCACAGTGTACAGTAGTATTTTATGTGCAACTATTTTCATTGATAAAAATTAAATAACCATCCCCTTCCAGCCAATAGTTTGGCTTCTGATTAAACAGTGGATGGTAAAAATCTATTTCCTGCTTCATGGTCTGTTTTCCACAAAGCCATGCATGCTTCCGTGTATGTCTTTAAGAGCATGTCCTAGCTCTTTCAGGTACTGAGACGAGACATACACAAACACACAGAGCCTTCGCTCTTCTCCCTTCAGTATGTTTTCTAATCCTTCTCAACACTTCACAAGAGATGCCTCTCCAGCTGATGAAAGCTAGATCAATTAGAATTCCTCCATTAAGACCAGAGCCTTGATTTAAAGGTATTTATCTTTTACTGAAGAATACTAATGAGCTAGAGAAGCTTTATCCTTTAGGTTTGACCAAAAGATGCTCTCCATCTTTGTTTGTGACTCTCATAAACCAACATTTCAGAATAAACTCTCTCCGTCTACTGAGAGGCTGCAGAACATGCTACTAAGCAAGAGGCAGAGTCAGCTCTGCAGTACTTAGAAGAGGGAAATAATTCTGAAGAGGAACAGGTTAGGTTAGCTAACAAAATACACAACAGGAGTGCAACAGATTAAAGGAAGGCCAACCGAGCTGAGGACACAAACACCTGAGCTAGTGCTTAGCTACAACAATGACTCTGCACTGTATAACCACACTGTTACTGCCGCACTGGTTCTGGATTTGAGCAGGCCCAAACAGAGCATCTACTACAAACCACATAATTATCTTTCAAGTAAGGGATGACTGGATTTGTTTTACCTTGTGATTGTTGGTTCTACAAACGTTACAGTATACAAAATCCTGCTCTGCAGCCTAGCTGGCACAGGCATTCTTGGTATCTTTAAGTAGCAACTGTTAGAAGAGTTGTTCCACTGTAAATACTTACTCTTAATAAGTCGTCTATCCTCCCCTCCTTCTTCTCCAAGTCAGAGTTCTTACTGTTTTCTAGTGCAGATATTTTTTCCATTGTGAGGTCCGACTGCAGAGAAAAATCACCATAAGCCACATTTAATAAGAACAGCTGATATTTCAGAGAGTCAACACATAGCATAACACTGTAACCCTCTTGAATCTGAACAGTTAGGTCTAAGAAGGAACTAAGAGGGATCCCCTACGTCCCCCAGTAGTTTGGGCAAGAATATTCTCAATTCTTCATTTTCTTATTGCATGATGGGCTCCTCCAGCATTGGTTCGGTCAGCTAGCACAAAGGCCTGAAGTTCTGCTCCAGAGAACACAGACTGTTAACATATAACAGGCAACAACACCCTCCATGTCCCGCAAACTTCGTTTTTATAGTTGAGTTCTGCCTAGTCCTTGGTCGTCTCTAACGTTAAATGTCCTTTCCTGCAGTGCAACATAGCTTGCACAGGAAAAAGGCTTAAGAAAAAACAGACACCAAATCTTGTCCTTCAGCTGGACTAACAAATTAATGGGCATAGACAACCACCCGCTAGACAAAAGACAAACCTATGGGTTTTTTAGGTGGTCTTGGCAGAAAACACAAGTTCTCATTATTTTAAAATACAAGAGCAGATTAACAGCAGTAATATTAGGCATAAGCCTTTCTTCCTGACAAACTTACGTGTTAGTGTCCACTAGGGACAGAAACTTTACAGTTCTTGAGTGGAACCTATCTGGAAAACTTTACAGGGTGCAGCACATCTCTTATATATTCACCCAATGAAATGAGAGTTATACCCAGGAACAGAGTACAAAAGACAAACTATATGTTTTGTAGCAACAAGAATATTTCAAACTCAGGACACTAATTAATGGCTGGGGAAGAAAACAGGAAGAAGTCAGTATGTACATGAACATAACATCTGAAAAAAACAAGTCAGCTCAAGGGAATCTTGCTCCCTGGCTGCAAATAGTTTTCACATTTACAGCTAGCAAGCAACTATCCTCGTTCTGAGAAGAGTTAGCAGAGACTTACCTGCAGAGTTGTTAATAACCATTCTCCAAATTTCAGGCTTGCCTGGCAGCTAACACCATGAAGTAAGAGAGAAACTTGGCAGCCTGAACTCTGTTGCTTCTCTACATATGCCCGGTATGGGAAAGATCAAAATGCACACCTGCCAGCACTGCATATCAAGCAAGATGAGCCTAAATCCCAAAAGACAAAGAGGAGGCTTGGGCAGGTCACCTCACTGCTGCCTTAACTTGGTTTATGCTTCCTGAAAGCCTGCAGGAGGCACATGGAACAAAAACTTTTGTCACTGGAGGCAATGAGAAGGCTGTCTGTTGAAAACCTAGGCTGTACTCGGTCAGCCAAGCAGAAGAAAGTTTCTTCAGTAACTGACTTATGTCCATGCGCCAAACGCACACACGCTTGCACTGTGTCAGATGAAGTCATGCTTCAGGATGCATGCTCTTACATTCACAGTGATTTACTTCATCACAACTCAACTTGCCTCAGAGAAGTTGTGAGGGTCCTTGCACTGACTGAAAATGCTAAGAAAATCATGCTCACGCTGACTTGCTTTGGCAGTGCCAAAAGCGATTCACTGGAAATCACTGAAGATTTTATTTTCCCCATCTATCAACTACAAACAGGCTGAGAAGGGAAAAATGAAAATGTATACCTATCAGCATTACACAAGTCAACCATCTTTCTGGATTCTTTGCCTTAAGCATACGCTACGTCTAGATCTCTGGAAAATACCACGAAGCTGAGCATTGGCAGAAAGCATGCTCAGCTAATGTGTCGCCCTTTTCAAGGAAGATGCACGCTGGGAGCGTGTTGAGCACAGGAGAGAATAAAAACATCTTGCCCACTACAGCTGGGACCACTATTTTAAGCAGTGGTGTTGTGACAGCAAAGATTGAAATCTGAGAAGTTTCTCTGGCAGGTTCTTGAGCCATTGCATCATTCTATCACAAGCATTAGCAAGAAACACGGATCTTCACAGACCAGCATTTTAACAATACAGACAACAGACGTGACCCCAGTGACATGACAGAGCTCAGAGACTTTAGCTAGGAAGTATCCCCAGCAATTCTTTATGCACAAAGAACTTGTACCACCTGCTGGGGAAATGGAGAATGAACTTCCCCCAGCAGTAAAACCATCTCTAACACAGACTGGTGTGTGAAAATGATTGACACAAAACTGATTGTTTAGAAATTACTCAAGGGAAGGGTCAGTGACAGAGAAATCAGAGATGAAAATCAAAAGAAGATTAAGAGCAGGCTTGCAGAAGAAATGAGCAAGATGCATTGCAGATAAAGCTGAATGTACATATATGCAACAGAGGAAGATGACAGCTAAAAGTATATCTTGCCATAAAGCCACAAGAAGAATCTTAACAGATTATAAAAGGCACCAAAAGGCAGCGGCACAGACAAAATCCCTACTCCTCTTCCTGACTCCAGCTCAGTGAAGTTGCTGAGAAGCACTGTCAGGAACACATCACGTTCCACCTTCACAGGGCAATCTACATCATTGGCGTACTCTTAACAACTGTGGAGGAGAAAGAACTTGCAGCTACGCTGTGGATATTTGTACTGTAATTAGTGTGGATGCACCCATGATCCAGTGCTTAAACAGAGGTATCCGTAACTATCATTCAGGTTTCCATCATGTCTTCACTTTTAAGGAGAGGAAGAACATTCAGGATATAACGCAACTGAAACGGACAGGACAATCCAGAGCTATTCCTTCCCTTAGCACATTCTCATGCAGCTGAACAGAAAAGCCTCAGTAACAGATCAGGCAAACTCCAGTAGTATCCTTTATAGGATAAGGAACAAAGTTCAGAGTGATTCACCTTTAATCAGTACAGTTACAGACAGAGTTGGTACTATCAGTTCTTTTTACTGGAAACATTATGTCTACTGCAAGTGACATCCTCTGGTTTGGAACACAAGCTACATCAAGCTTAAATCTCATATCCAAGAGATGTATCATCTAGTAAGCTATACCTGTGACTGTTTGTGCTGGATGGAAATCTGTTTTTGGGAAGTGCAGGAATGCTCAGTGTTCCCTGATCCCGTAGAAGATGGGCTGCCTTGCTGGGCCTGCAAAAGAAAGTTAGTGTATCGTTATATGCTCCTCAACATGATTGCTAGTGCCCATGCAGATACACTTTACACGGGAGGTGTAATCTGGCCTGGGTACCATACTTATATGTTAAGTTTTAAGAATGCTCTAGAGACTTAGTTCATTAAAACAAGAGAATCAGCTCCTCTCAAGAAGTCTGGCCCAACCTGCTAAAAGACAAAACTTTAAAAATCCTAATATAATTCACGTCAGCCAAGATTAAGCTAGGCCAAAACTAACACTTCTAAAAGCAAGACTATTCTCCATTCTTTTCGTTTTTCCATCTGAGTAGCCAGTCAGACACTACTATTTTGATCTACGTAAAATTTTTTGAATTATTAACTTAAAACTCATTTCATTAAACAAGCAAAGCCTGGGACCTAGAACTCTTCACAAGGAAGATGAACTTACCAGAAGATGGTTGACTTGGTCATCAATAAACCAGGCTGCACTTGAGCTGCTTCAAATGCCCCATCCCTTAACTAGAAACATCCCCTGGCATTCAAGTCTTTCCAGAGCTGCTCACCGAGACAAAAGTAAAACAGAGGCCACCTCCCCTCTGTGCCAGCTGCTCATTCTCTAGCCGCTGTTTCGCCAGCATCACCGACATCAGCGTTGGCAGAGCAGAGTGATCCTCCTGTGGTTCCTTTGCTGTGCTGCCGTCTACCCCATACAGCGGCTGCTCCACTCGCCGCTGTAACATAGTCAAAAAAAATACAATGAACTTTTTTTTTGTTTTGTTTTTAAAAAAGTGATTCTCTGACTCTGCCAAAACTGTTGTCAGTGAAGCAGCAGCTCAGGAATGGGCAGGCAGCATGGTGAGGATCTGATAACTCAGACAGGATTCCTGGAGTGTTTGTTCCAATGGCAGACATCAAAAAAATAGATGAAGTTAGCAATTAAAAAAAAGTAACAAATGAACACACAGGACAGAATTCCTTGTCAGTTAACACACCCCCTTCCTTTGTGAATACCTGCATTTTGGAGCCAGTGGGGCAAAGTATGTTGGAGATGCAAGAATCTTAGTATATTGCAACTTTAGTCAATGCATTTGAAGTTACAATACTTTGTTTATTGAGGACTCATTTTAACACAACCAATTGTCACAATAAGTTGGTTACTCTGGTGAAGTAAACCAAGACAGAACTGCTAAACGTCAGCAACCTAACCATGTCCGTAACCCAGACATCATGGTAGCCTCGTTTCTGTCATTAAAGCAGGGACCAATCTCTTGCAGGATAAGTAAAATACTAACATATTTCTAAAAATCTTTGAGATGCATAACATATGTAAGAGCCAGCTCCTTTCTAATGCAGTAGGCTCATTTTCCAAAGGTGATAAAGTAATTGGGTTCATTAAGAACAAGAATTATCTGAGCCACGTTGATTATAGTACTCAGAATCTTGTTGCCCTCACTTCAAAAGCCAGCCCGTCACTGATAAAACTTGGCAGCCTGGGTAATACTCCTGTAAGTCCTTCCAAGCTATAACTCCTGGCCAGGCATATGCCACACAGAAAGTAAACAGTCAAGTCAGGCTCCAATTTCTCTTAAAACCTAAATTGCAACCTGCAGCATATTTTCTGGCTAACATTACGAATGTCAAGAGCATACTTTCTTCCCCCAACAGAATGCTTGTATGTGAGAGTGACCTTGCAAAAGTCTGAAGACCTGCACACCATTCTTCTGATCAAGGGAGAAGCAAGGCAATTCAAAGCAGTCAAGAGATTTGAAGACAAGAGGTAACAACCTGAAGCCATTACAATTCCTCCACAAGTTCTGATTGCAGAAAATTTCCAGTACAGTATACATTAACTCACGGGTTTGGAGGAGGTTTGTCTCACTGTGAAAGACATTTTAACACTCCGCTCTCTTCCTACACCATACTGACATCTGCAATGGATAAGATACTCCATCTTCTCCAGTTTTCACTCATCCCCCCATTTTTTGGGCTTAGCTTAAACCGTTGATATTCAGTTTGTAAGAGGAGGACAGATCTTGCAAATGCACATAATAGTTTGTTATGAATATGCAAACATTGCAAGTTTTGCTGCAAGAGTAAAGAACAGAAGATAAGAAACACAAAGAGCACTTGCATAAGGAGAGAGACAAACTGACCTAGCTCAAACTAACTGTACCATCAGTCTTCACCACATAAGAAATGTTCTGTTAAAACTTTTACCTACTCGATATATAGAAGTGGAGAAGAAAAGCAAAGAAAGAATCAACTGATGCCATCATAAACACTTGTAGGGTATCTCATCTGCCGGAATAAAGAACTGTCCCTAGGATATCATTCATCTGCAACATTCAGAGAATTGTTTCTTTCATTAACTTCTCTTTAAGGAGGAGTATTAGTGAATTAATAAGACAAGGATGTTCAATTATCCACATATATTTTAATTTTTATAAACATCAAAAACATCTAGAAGCATATCTGAAATTCTCCCTTAAAGAAGCATTACAAAGCTTCCAAAAATCTAGCAACATACATCGAATTCTGAGCAGAGCATTCAGTGTTGGGATTTAGTTCAGTACACAGTCATGAGCTGTGCAAAGGTCTCTGCAGAATACTGTAATCAGTAAAGCCTTTGCATTTAGTTTTCAGGATACTAAACCTTTCCCATATTCTGTACTTCTGTGACACTCAACAAATGCTGAAGAATTGTAAAGAGGGACATGGACGATGTTCAGAACCAGAAACCGAACACCAGGGCCTTTGAATAGTGCTTTGCTAGTTGAAAGAAATTTCTTTATCTGCTTTGTGCTAAAATAGCTTAAAAACACTGTTATTCCTTCATATTCAGATCTTGCAGAAATATTCAGACAGCAAAATGGAATTATTTAACCAAAAACAGCAACAGATGTGCTTGTATACACATTTCTTTACAAGCTTTTGCTAATGCTCCTTAAGTCACGTGCATAGACAGAAGATGATCTTACCAATATTACTATGGTATGCATATTTTTCAGTAGACCCAAAGGGTACAATCAAGATCAGAGTATCATTGTACTAGTGGTATACAAATATATATGATACTCCCAATTTCACATAGAAGTTCATGAGCTACAGTGGAATGCAAGATAAGAAAATACATCAGTTCTGCCTTTTATTAAGGACAGCGACCTATCTGTAACCACACAGCATGCTAAAAATATTGATCTTGCATGCTTTAAGCTCAGATATTCACATCGTTAACAACTGGACTAAAAACTGTTACAGGTTCCTAAACATCTGGCTTTGCTGCCAGAACCCAGTTTCAGATATAAAAAACAAAACACAGCAACAAAAAACCAAAACAAAACCCAAAAAACTGAATACAGACCAATTGAAATCACTCACAAAGAGACCCTTCTTTCCTGTTCATAACCTTTTATTACCTGCCTGAAGCACAGCCACCAGCCTAATCAACTCCATGCCACCCACGCTGTCCTCAGGGAGAACACTTACCGGTAAGGGATTGGATAAGGAATGCTGCGGTGATGACCTGGCGACTGGTGGCACACTTCTACCGGGACTAGTTCCTGGGCCGCTTCCCCCAGCAAACTGGCCAAAGCAACATATTTGATCATCAGTAATTCCACAGAGATACTATATTTAAGGAAATTTAACAGAACCAACACAATCTTAAAAATGAAGCCATACAGGCTCTAGGGACTCATTTAAACAAACTGAAGATAAGCTAGGAGGAAAACTTTAAAATTTCATGTGCTGTTTTCAAAAATAACAGCAAAAGTACTTCAGACAAACATTCACATTTGCACTGAGTACATTTCTCACTTTAAGACAAAAAAGATATAAACCCGCATGCTTGGCTATACACTAATTATTTACTGTATAGAATTAAGAACCCCATTCCCTGTGAGGAGGTGTGTCTAACTGTGCACCACAGAAGTAGTAAGAAACATACACCTCCACTGAAGCAGTTGTGCCCGTCACTGTCAAAGACAGGATACGTAAGCAACTGGCCTAGTTGGTACAGAAATCTGTACGTTCCTGCACTGTGTAATGCACCACACTTTTCAAACACTTAAGCCAGGAAAGTAATAAGCACTAATAAGCACTTAATTTCTCACTCCAAGTTACTCAGTAAAATAAAAAGCTTTTTTGGGGGGGGATGGGGGGTCTGCCCTTTCCTGTGTCATGCCAGCCTCTCATGGCAAGCTACCTCTAAAGAGGGAACCCTGTAAGAAACCTCCTATTCAAATCAGCAGGACTTTGCAGGTAGATTCCTTTGCAGCACTGGGCCTTTATCAAAATAGGTTTGCACACTAAGAGCTCAAGCATCCCTCATCTGAGATCCAGGTTCCAGTGGAAATCAACCTCCAACCTACACTTACATGCCTGCTCTCTTAAAAAAAATTGCTTTATCAACTGTTCAAAGAAAAGTTAATTTAAAAACCAACTTCCAAAAACCTCACATCCCCTACCTAATCAGATTTGAACATATCAGGTTAATGTTGTCAGCCAATGACTCCAAGTTGTTATTTGATTGGATGGATCAGTAACAGAAGTCACATTACACACCTCCATCTGCAGATTTTGCATAACGTGAATTCAATTAGATTTCTCAAACAACGTAAAGATGCTTACCTCAAAATAATCACTAATTTTATGTCCTCTAGGAGTGCCTTTTCCTAAGAAGAAAACAAAGAGTGAAAATTAAAGAGTTGATATTTTTAAGTACAGAAGTTACGAGGAAGTTTTCTGAAAAAACTGCTTCTACACTTTGACAGTCCTTTCCCTATATAAACGTGCAACACCTATCACAACAAAAGCTTCTGCAGAACAAAAGACTGCCCCAGGGTTACAACTGGTGTGGTTGTTGGGAGGGTTTACAGTTGACAATTAACGATCAATTCCAAACATGTCAAATCTAATCAAACAGCAGTTGTACTTGCTGGAGGACTTAAAAAACACTAAACCTCACCGAACATTGCATAGGTTCTCCAAAATTTCCTTTAAGATGAGGGCAGAGCAAAGGGTATTTTTACTCCTTCACCTTCAGGTAAATTACTGCACATTAGATCTCTCACAAGCATTCCTGTAAGAGTTATAACTAGTGGTGGCTTAATAGCAGCTCATTAAAACGTAGCCCTTTTCTGTTATTATAATATTATCAAAGCCATTCTGTCAACACAATCCTCATTACTTTCTTTTGAAGCATAGAAGAAATAGAAACCTGCCCCTATGCCCATTTGCTAGAAAATCTGAACTTGGACCGAAACACTCTGGGTTTTTCTTAGTGCTTTGAGACAGCACTGCCTGCTTTATACTCAAGTACAGTTTGTTCTCTATTTGTTATGGTGAGAACCTACTTTAACAAGGCAGGCATACGTCTCAAATAAGCAAGAGAGAGAGAGTACAGCCTGTATTTTGAAGTCTGGCTGCTGTATACGTAGTGACACGGTACCAGAACAACACTTCAGAGAAGCCATATTAAGCTTTTGGGTAGTCTGTCCCATAAAAATGGGATAGTTTGCGCAAATAAGCCGAAGATGAGTGTTTTCCTGCCAGTGAGGACAACAGGGCTCCCAGAAGAGAACTACACCATCATGGAGTAGTTTATAACAAGCTGCCTGACACACCCTTGAGAAAAGCCATTAGTTTCCTAGGACACTGACTGTGCAAAACGTGCACAAATTACCAACCATTCAGAAATCCTGCAGCAGGGTCAGGAGAATGGATTACCTTGACTGGTCTCATATGCTTCTGCTTTCCTTTTTCTATTCCGCTGGTCATTCTGTTTTTTCTCAGGAGTCTGTTAAACAATACTTCAAAATTAACACTTCTGCAGTTATTCCAAAATTTAAAGAAAATGCCAAAACACAATAATCTGCTCCATATCCCCAGTGGCCATTTCATTTCTCTGGTGCATTTGCTTCTACTGCTGGTATTTAAAGAAACAATAGCTCTCAAATAGCTGCTACCTTTGGATATATGCACTGCAGAATGAAGAGAATATGGTTAGGAATTAGTTAACTTTTTTTTTTTCCTTCTCTACTTCAGCTGCAGTAAGCCAGCCTCTACTGCCCAGTTACCTCACACAGTTAACAGAACAAGTCCAAACACTTTAAAAAAAAAAAAATCTGCATAAACCATTTCAGGGTGACTGCAGTACTGGCACAAAAGGTATAAGGTGGCTGAGAAGAGGCCCAAATGACAAGAGGTTCGAGTACAGACATCCAGATTTACAGTGCAGTGGCCACTCACAGTCTACCAGGACAATTCATCTTGCCTGCAGCTCTGCTCGTTCCTGAAGCTGTGTGCAGGTGGCTACAAGAACTATGCCGTCCATTGGTGCACACTGGCAACCTTACACAAAGGCAGAGCTCCACAAGATGGGGAGCAGCCAGGAGAAAGCTGCCACAGATGCGGCAGTTCATCCGGACTTCCCTTTGCTTTGCATCTGCTCTCATTAAAAGTCGAGGGTCGGCTGCATCTTCTGTGAGCAACCAAAGACCTAAAGAGTCAGCTTAGCACTGGACAGTGATATATTTATGTACAGGCACAATTCAGAGCACAGGTGGGAGGCCTGAAGCCTCCAGAAGCATGAGGCCTATCTGTACAAGGCAGGCAAGCCGAGGCACGCGGGAGTGGAGGGGACCCTGGCATGGTGCTTTCCCTGTCACCAGGGTCCCTTATGTGGCCAAACCTGCTGAGAACAACAGGAAGCACAGCACTGGAAGCAGCTTACCGAGGCTGCTGGAAAGAAAGATATCTTGTCATTTCCATCACCAAGGTCTTTTTAAAAACATCTCTTATGCCAAAGGGTCCCAAATAATTTCCAAGCTATAGGCTTTGCAACCTCTTCAGTCACCACTAACTGTAGCCCAGGGGCAAGAAGAAAACCACAGCGTGCAAAACAACACTGGGGGAGGGAAAGCCATGGCCAGAAAGTTTGTGGTAAATCTAAGCTTCATGCTCTTTGGAAACCAAAGTCCAAAGTACCCTGTTTAAGATCTCTGCCAAAAGACTTGCACACAGTAAGCACAGAAATCAATCTACCTCCTTTAATAGCATAAAAAGGATAAAGCTGACACAGCCAGAACCTAAACCTGGCTGTGTCCCCAGTGGATGCTGGACATCCACGGTACCATGTCACCAACTGGGCAGTCACTGACATTATTTTGATAAGATGATGGAATGTTAAGACAGAGGTGGCTATTGCATCTGCAAAGCACTTTTTAGAATGGAGAAACTGAAAACTCCCTAATGATCTAGAGACTTGTACACATTCAGGAGCTCGTGCAACAAGTCAATGAAATCGCCTCCTTGCTGCTCACTGAAGAGCAACTCATGAACGATGTTGGAGTGACTGTAACACCACAGGCTCCATTACAGCCTCCACGGAATTCTAAGCGTATTAATGAGATTCAGATTCAGTTGTTTTTCCACTCAAGTACATTTATATAACCAAAATTACACACAACATTATCTTTTATAGGCTGAAAAGCCAGGAATGGTAGATTTGATTACATCAGCTTGGTCAATTTAAATCATTCCACACAAGCTGATCAAAAATCAAGTAAAAATAAGACTTAATACTCAATCTTTCACTATTAGCTGTACTTACTTGTACGGATATTTCATTCTTGAAAGACTTAGCTTCACCAGACACCTCCTATCAGTACTGCCATATAATAGAGGGAAATATGATCCAAAACTTACCTGATAATTGGGTGGAAAGTTCTTTAAAGTTGTAAGAAAACACATTTTAATTTGAGACACTGTTTTATTAACATGGGATTTTAAAGCAAAAAAAAAAATTAACTCTCCAATTCATTTTACAGCTGCTTTAGCAAGTGTTTTGAAATAGTTAACACTAAAGCAATGAGATTAAACAGGGACAAAGCATCAATTTTCACCTCCCCACACTTCCACAGAGTGATTCATAAAAACGCTCGGCTTTGTAGACTTCTGCGAATTCACATATTTGATAGGCAAGGCAAACTTTTCCATTAATGCTCTCTGGCTTTTTATTTGGCCTAAACTTTATCCAAAACCCGCAAACAAATCACAATGCAGCTGAAAACAATTTCATAAGCTGAATTTTATGAATACTGTGTTTTTGGGGTTGGGTAAAATCTGCCTGCTATGATGGGAAGCTTCAAGAAGGACTGTTTCACAGCATGGTCTGAAGGCTGCAGAGTTAGAACAAGACTAGATACTTCCACTAGTCTCTTTCACACCCCGAACAAACAACACTGTCACTCGCTCTCACAAAACTCCCTTCTGAAAAACCCAATTACCATTAGTATTTGTGCCTGCTTACCTCCAATTCTTTATCACTGAGAGAACCCACGCTGCACAAGCTCTGGTTGGAAGACTCGCTATTTAATGGACCCTAGTGAAAAACAAGCAAAGACCGTTAGAAACGATTTCCATACAAGGCAGATATGCCCTATCACACATTGCATCTCTGGGCTAACTATGCTGCTCTAAGCCACATGGAGACAGCAGCCACATGGGTCAAATACCTAGACACATGATAGTGCATTAAAAAACTCCAGAAGTCATTTGGAGCAAGATGGAAACTGGACTGCCAGTTGGACAGTCTTTTCTCAGTGTACTGATCTGGCCTTTGCAATGACATTTCTATGTCGATTTAAATCCTAATTGTCCTATTTAACCACAATCACAAAACAGCCAAGGCAGTATTCACAAAGGTCTAAGACAACCGGCTTGAGAAACAAAGCTTCTGATTTGTTGAGTAGCATTAGTTCAAAGCTCAGCTCTTCAGGCAAACATCTGCTTGTCCTTGGGCTACAAGTTTAGAGGCATCTTCCATCTGGCAAGGCATCCTTACTGTTATCAGATGCTGGCAGTACCACCAATTTTTCTTTAAATGTGTTTTTTTAATGCATTTTTTTCCACACTAAGAAACACAACTTTCACTTGTTCACTTAACAGCAGTAGTACTGTCACCCATAAGAATCTCTCCACTAGGCTATTTTATGGACCCATGGCTGACCTGCCAATAGAGCAGTTGCTCCTACCACGCTAAAGCACAAGTCCAGGAGGCTGGAATAGATTTACCAAAACAGTATCCAGTTACCTACAAGTCTGACCGCATCTTCAGAGGCTCTGCTGGATACACACCTACTACATTTTTAGGTATACAAGCGTTATTGAAAATTAGTTTCTAAAAATCTCTATCAAAATTGATTTTAAAAAGAAAGAAAAATGAATCATGCAAAGTCACTGTTTTAGCCTAGTGCTCTGACACAAAAGTATCCTCCCACGGACCTAACTTAAGAAATCTAGACAAATTTGACAAAAAGATATAAAAACAAGATTCACAATTACTGATGGAACGTATTAACAGGAAGAATGACATGATAAAGCCACCTCTCCATTAATAACTTGTGAGCATCTTTTCCCAAAGATTTTCTATTTCGGCATTCTCATTTTTGCAGCAACCACTTCCCACCGATCAACCTTTCCTCAAGGCAAAGCCACTTATTATATACTTGAACAGAAGACTTACGGGAGGGGTAGGGAAGAAGCCTTAACACCACAGAAGAATCCCACAACAGATTATTTTTGAGGGTAACAGTTCTCCCTTCCCCATTTATAAGACAAACACCACCATCGAATTAAGCTTGTGACACAACCCACCTATTGCTAACCCCAATTCCAACCAGGCATCCGCACAGAGTTCTGTTTACCTTCTGTGTTACACTGTGAATGTTAACTAGCAAATTTGTTTCTCCTTAAAGGACACACTTAGTTGCTTCAAGGAAAAAAACCCTACACTTGAACAGCTGAAGAAGCCACACATTTAGGATTCCCTTTCAAAAGCAAATTACTTAAAAGCATTGCAGATAGTATTCTTTAAGCCATACTATTACCCCCTTCAACTCATCACACAAATAGCTCAAGAGCACAAAGACATTTTACCTTGTGTCCTCAGCGATACAACAGCTTAAAATTAAGTTGCTTTTCATACAAACAAGCAAGCTCCCACCATCACCCCTCCCCAGAACCTCCCCGCTGTGATGGCTCACAAATCTTACTCGTACAACCCTTGGTTATCCTGGGGATTTATTTCTTGGCCAACAGGACTCAACCAGAAGTGCCAACACTAACCTTAACCACATCCACAGGAAGTCCTCATTGATAATAAATGTGAAGTCTGATGGCAAGCGGCAACAAAGTTAAACTTTTCACCCATATAAAAAGCTTGTTTACAAACTGCACAAATGCTGTCCTCTAAAATCCTTCACTTCCTCTCATGAACTGAACCCTCAGCAGCATGTCCAAGACACCAACCTTCTGTGCAAGTGTGAAAGCTTGATTAGGTGCAGAAGCATCTCAACAAATTA
Source organism: Chauna torquata (assembly GCA_013399475.1). Lineage (NCBI taxonomy): Eukaryota > Metazoa > Chordata > Aves > Anseriformes > Anhimidae > Chauna > Chauna torquata. Next base: position 8,390 of record VXAL01002056.1, on the reverse strand, counting down.
GCATTTGCTGGTCTCCAATGGACAGGCTGGGGCTCTGACATGATGAAGATGAAAGTGAAAGTTGTTTCCACATTTGCTTAAATTTTGGTGCCTCTGTTTTGCACATGGATAGCAAATGACAGGAACAGCTGCTCCCAAAATGCCCCAGTTGAGCTTTTCAGGAACACTGTGGTTGAAAGCATGTGTCCATGGAGCTGACCTGCATTCCAGAGTAACCTGGAGTAATAAGCTGGTAAGGCCATCTATAGTTAGAAACAATCCTAGGACTTTTCAGAAATACAGGTTTAACCTCACCAATACAAAAATCCAGTCTGTTTGCACCGGAATATAAAGTTCTGGAATGCAAGCAGCTGGAAAAATGCCTAATATAAAATCTATAATGTTTTCCTTCCTTCCAAGACACAAGTACCTGTATTATTCCACATGCGAAATTTACAGTTCTGGAGGAGTTGGAATCAAATCCTTTTTTGATTCAGCAAAAGACCAATTCAATTCTGATCACAGATTCTTGAAGAGCAAAAATACTATTTTCCCTTTACTTTAAAACTTCCTCTAGAAACCACACTGACAAAATCATAAAATTGAGCTTAACACAGGAATAGAAAGGGTGAAAAGAAACTGAGTGCTTAGTTATGGAAACAGGAAAGAAAAGCTTGTCAGTTGTTTATAAATATCTAGCAAGTTCACTGTCATGCTTATTGGTGCTGTGAACAAATGCAAAACCCTTTGTAGACAATTTTTGACCCATCTTTACTGAACAAGTTTTCCTTTGCCTTGATTATCTTCAAGAAGGTCTTCCACTTGCACTTTTTTACCATAAAGTATTAGGTCTATCTTGCAGGAGAGAAGCTAAAGTATCTTGTTCATGTCAAACTATTAGCAAAAGAGTCTTGTTTTGAGGTATTCCAACTATGGAAACACCAATTATTCATTAGAACATCCTGCACTTGAAGCAATAAAGATGTAATACCTAGGAAGTTTAAGAAGCATGGCCTAGTGCTCAGCTGCACCTCTTCTCTCACAGTTATGCAAAAGGAATAACAAAACAGTTTTCACGACCATCCAGCTAAATATCTAGTTTCACACATAACCTCATGTTATCGACTGCTTATAGCAACACGTTTAGACAATGGATATGAGAAGCTATACATCTGAGCACCTACCCCTCAGCTGACAGTGAGGGAGTAAGCGTGTGTGTGCATGTACTAAAAAAGCCTTCAAATTTATGTTTTATCATTCCTGACTATTTATATTTAACTCAGCAACTGACACTGGATAAATGTTCAGTACTTAATTTAGCATACCATTTTAAGTGGTCATGACACAAAAGGAATTAAAGGAATGAACGTGAATTTTGGGGAAAAAAAACAAGTAAGCAATGGCAAAGAATACTAACATCAGAACATAGCTTGGGAAGTAGTAGTAGGGAATAAGCATGCAGTAGTTCACACAGGAAGGACTTATGAATTTTGTTCCTGAAGTCATCTGCACTGGGATCTGGCTTTTCTAGCATAGTCTGCTTTGGGATAATACTGCACTTCTCTGGTATCACTTCCAGCCCACTCATCCACTATACCCTGTCAAGAGAAACGGTGATGGGGCTCAGCAAAAATTTGAAATACGTGGGTCATCTGAAATAAGCTAATAGTTCCTATAGCGTTTACCCAAATGACAAGCATAAGAACAGCACACACTTCCTCCTCCGCGAGGAATTTCTTTCCGAGATAAGCTGGCATGCTCTTTTCCCTTGTGATTCACCTTTTAACTGCTGCTTTCAGTCTGTGGCCTACCTATGCACAACAAAACCTCCATGTTGAGAAGTGGATGCAAGAGTAGCTGGCCCTTTCAAGACTCCTACTCAAAGACAAGAATTAAAAATCTGTCCACTTACACAAGCTAGTTAGTCATTTCTCCCTTTGCAAGAGCCCTGGGAAGGCCACAAATGATGCATAATGGCTCAAGTTTCAATAGAAACAACTTAGCCTGATAATAGCTCCCATCACATCTTCTGTAACAAAGTTAGACTGACTCAGGGCTCCCTTACCTACCTCCTGTTCAAGCCTAAATACTGCCTCGCATGACTCGTGCATTTCCCCAGCCTCTGCAAGCTCCCAGAAATGATCCTTCAGGCTCGTCCACAACTCTTCTGTTGTGCGGTCTCCATTTTGTGCTCTGCAACTCCTCAGATTGGAAGAGAGCTCTAGGAATCCAAGCTGCCTAGCTGGAGTCTCATATGTGGATTTACGTGCATTGCAAAACTCTTTTGCTAACTCAGTGGCGGAGACGTGCTTCACTACCTCAGGCCAACGTAGCCCAAATTATTCTGAATTCTGTAGCAAATCAAGAGATTTCAAAGAGAAAAAGTCAATCCTTAATTCCACTGAAAGTTACTGCTGACTCCACACAGAAGAATTAAAGCATGCTTCTTAATTGGGCTTCTAGAAAACCTCAATGTTAATCAACATTATGACCAATAATGAAATCCCTGTATCACCTACGTGTCGCAGGTTTGTCTTTTTGCCATGAGAAATTAATCTACTATCAGATGTTCACAGGTAACCTCCACTGTATCTGACGGGTAAGCATATTTGCATGAAGATTTGCTTGGCTTCCATTAAGCCTCAAGAATTCTCTCAGAATGAAAAAATGGTATTTTTATTTTACTGATGGCAAACGGGACAGAACGGTCATACAACTCACCCTGAACCTTAGTTCAGGGGGCAGAAACAGAACTGAGATCTGACAACTCTTTCTGAACTCTAGTAGCCAGACATTTGAAATAAGTAACGTTGCACAAGGAAGCATCCAAACAATTTTCAAGTATCTGGCATAAAGTCCTGGCACTTTCTGTGGTAGCTGATAAATTCATTTCTAAGTTTCAAAACTCTTATTAATTAGTTCTTCTGCTGGCATGTGACACCTGTCAAGGACTACTGTGCAGCACTGCTTCCCTCCAGGGAAGACATAATTATGCTCATACATTAATTCTCAACTTGGTAACTTTTACTGCTAAAAACATTGCTAAGTAGACCGAACAACTGGTAGTTACTGAACTGACTGAGACTTTCCATTCTAAAGCAACAGAGAAAGGGGAAAAAACAAACAAAAAAAAACCAACAAAATAATACAAGTAAGCGCTGTTCTTTTTTACAAGCTATTCTCTTTTTGGAGGCAGATGTCCTGCAACATAAGTGACATTCTTCAGGTTATTTTCATTTCCCTCTCTACGATACTTCAAAGACGGAGGAAAGGAAGCAGTAGCTACCACCAAGACCAGTACTTCAATTCTAGCACAGTCATCTGGATCTACAAGATCCCTCCAGCAAGACAGAGACGGTTATTCTCTCTAGAAATACTTCGGCCTTTTTAGTTTAGCTATAATAAAGTACACAGCTTAGTTTGAAGATCTTTTAAAGACCAAACTTGTAGAAGATATGCACGCTGCAGTTATGATCCGCCCTGGTTAAGCCTGAAGCAAGCTGTGTGCAAACACATAAATTCATCCATCGCAATTACCTGTTCCAATTCTTATCCAGCAAAAGTCTCTGGAAATGACACAAATCCCTTGGAGTTAACCCAGGTGGTATCTTAAAGCTGGCACCCAAGCAGGGGGAAGGGAGGCAGAAGATGAGAACGGACAAAACTAAACAATGTTATCTCCACAGAGATAAACTACTTTTTGTCTTCTGTACCTACTGACCCAAGAAAGATGCCCGAGATGACTAGTCAGAATAATGCCTCAATGGAACGTGCTTAGATTTCCCCTAAATAAGTAAACATAAACAGCAGCTAGATAAGCAGAATACTAGTAGATGTCAGTCACGTGTTAATCCAAAGACTTGCTTTGTGAATTTGGGAAAGAATGGCATGTTACCATATGGCAAGAATAGACATCTAAAGCATCGCTGGCTTTTTGAAGCTACCTAGTGACCTGGATGAACCACATGAGTCTAACAGTTGCCTAGAAACACTCCTTGCTCATAAATTCCATGTATTAACTCCAGGCTTCTAGAGAAATATATTTTCCAACTATTAAGTAAGAGAATTCATCGCAGTCTTGCAACAGAATTTTGAGGCATTTGGGACTGCAAATGACCTCGGTCATCGGGTTGCGCCTTCAGCTACCACAGGAGGTGACGGCACACAGCTGCTTCCAAAATAGTTTAGGATTTCTGTCCTCTACTACTGTTACTGGAAAGCTCTTCTAGAATCCCGAGACTGTGATGGCTAGAAGCTTTTTTTCCTAGTTTCTAGACCACAAATTTATTCTTGATCAGCTTACTCTTATTCATTCTTAGAATCACATACAGATATTCTTACAAACATGGAGGAAAAACCGGCTTTAGTGCTGCAGTTATATTAAGGATATAAACTAGTATGTTAGTTTTATGCAGGATCAAAATATACCCTGTATTTTTAAACATTAAAGAAACCTAACCAAACACACGAAGTGATACAACAAGCCAGTGGAAGGCAGGAAGCTCAGAGTTATAACTGCCTGCCGCATTCACCCAATCGGAGTGCATCTAAGATGACATTTCTTCCTTTTATGCAATAAACAGCAACAGAATACCTTCTATCCCAGGAGGATGTGCCAGTCTCAGTCCCACTAGATGGCACTAACTTACTCTATGTAGCTTTCCTTAAACATTTAATTGGAAAGAGCTAAAAATCTTAGTTGAATCATACAAATTGTATCACAGCTTTCCCAATACATTCCCTTTTAAGACAATGACCTACCAATGCCAGTGCGGAGCATGACGGACGGAGACTTGGGGGGGTAGGGAGGGAATTTGAAGCACCAACCTGGGAGGGAATGTAGTATCTGAGATTAATATTGCAACCAAGACTTGCTGCAACATAGTAGAGTCATGCTAATTCATATCAATGGTTGGCTGATCTATTGCAAATTAGCAAGTATGCAAGTAAATAAATATATATATATTGTTTGAAATACGTGTAATGCACTTTAACAGTTTACTGACTGATACAAAATAATACACTATACTGCATAACAACAGGTAAAAACAAAACTCAGTAAAAGAAGAGCTTTGCTCAAAGTGCAATCTTCAAGAAATGAGGCCTTATTACTTGGATATGCTTTAGTAACAAAAATGACTTTTCAATATCCACCTATAAAGAGAAAGAGTACGTACTGCTTCTAGCCCAAACATATAGAAAACACCATTAAGGCTTGCTTTCCTGTATCCTTTTCCTTTAAAAGAAGTTGTTCCTGATTTTTCAAGAGCTGAGTATGTTGGCACTGTTTTAAAGCAATGATAGCGTCTATAATTCTAAGTCTTAGATATTCTAGAAAGTCATTTGGCTTTATTCATACTGGTACAGCTAAAGATGTTAAAGTTATGTATGTGGGGGAGAAGAAGCAAGAAACAGATGAGAAAGTACATAAAAAGTTGTATGTTGTACAAAACATGTCTTTCGAGACCAGAACTACTTTACGGAGCATAAACTCATACTTGTAGAAGCTCTAAGGCTACAAAAAAAAAGTCTTAAGGGTGGGAGAAAGATCAAAAACCCCACACTCCTACTTCAATAACTCAAATAGTTACCCCTTAATAACTTCTAGTGTTAATCATCCTTACTACACTACTTTAAAGTCGAATATTTTACTTATTCATGCTCCCTTCCAAGAATTAACCTTGTTTGAGTCCTGATGGAAGTACAGAAGTAAAAGTATGAACTCAAACTAAACCATTTTTCATGTTCTGATTTATTTTCAATTTTTCTAAGAAATACAACATCTACAAAGTTTCTTCCCAAAATAATTCTAAGAGGCTTCCAAAAATTACAGAGCAAAGATAGGGTTTTGCCTTCTACCTTGATGTTGTCTGAAACTTAGTATCTTCATCAAAAATAAACTCATCACTGACCTAGTTTGAAATGAGTTCTGCCACCATTTCGTTGCTCAGAGACAATCAATTAACACTACCAACAACATCTGGAGAACTAACAACTTTAATGCTAGTATGTCAAGCAACCACATAATGTTGTTATTGGTGCCTTACTCAAGAAAGTCAGCTACCGAACAGTTATGAAGTTGTACATGAGGACAAAGATGGGATTTTACTAGCAGGTTGTGGATCACTGATAAAAGAAAGTTTACCTTCAAATACTTTTTTGTGTGCATTCCATGCAACTGAGTACGCAATTTTAGCACATTGAACCCACAAAGCATTGGATGAACAAATTCCTGAAAATATTAACCCTGGTTACGCGTTGTATCAAACACAATAAACTTGAAACTGTATCTAACAAGTGGCCAAATCCAATTCTCAAATGCATACTTGGAGAAAGGAAGAGACAGATGAGATTCCCATTCCCAAAGACAAAGTTGTCTGTTTTTGGGAGGTGTGCAAGGTTCCTTAAGATGGAGCAACTCCTAAGAACTTAATTAGAACCCCAAATCTTCTGCACAGCAGTGTGTCTGCTCATAGAGATCCCATTTTCATTCCTCTTTAACATACTTCAGGCAAATTAGCACTCAAACCACAACTATCAATACAAAACACTCTGCCAGCGAAGCAAAATTATCAATGTAGAAATTTAAAAAAGTGCGGTGCAGGATGGATAAGCAGTCGTGCCTTTTACTGAAGGTACTTATACTCACCTTAGCAACACCAACTCCAGTGAACCTGGCCTCCAGTAGTTCCTGCCTTCGTGGGTCCAGGCTATGCAATTCTTCCATCATTTCTGCTGCTGCGGGAGAACAACACTCAGATTATGCAATGCAAGGAAAGGAGAGATTTAACATTCTGTGCCACTGACGAGACTCAAAAGTGCCTGTTCTGCAGCATAACCATGTAGAGCATTTTCTTGCAAGAGAAATACAAAATTACCGTGCCATAACAACATGACTTTGTCACCATATTACTGTATTTAAACCACAACCCTGCTGGAGAGTTTCATCTATCTGTAGTACCAGCCATTTCAAGATCTCTTAATCCAAGAAACCAATTATGTCATGTTTTCCCACTGGATGCTTTATTAAAAGGAAAACATGGGACCAGAGCGTTATGACTAAAGGCTTCAGAGCTTTTCATCCATACTGCATGACTAGGAGAAAAAAAGCAACACTCCTTAGCCCAGAATTTATTTTTGGCCAATCCCTAAAATACAAGGTCTCCCCAAACTCCAGATTTCACTGACAACACTACTGACAACAGCCTTGGTTCTTCCAAGCACAGAAAGGGATCGTAAGAGAAAATAACGCATGTTTACCCCTCTTACTTTGCAAGTATCGGATACCTCCAGTGTAACAGCTGCATCTATATACTGGATGTACCTGGGGTACCTCTTGGCAATCCGACACAACGGATGCCATTATTTGAAGGGTTCAAGAAAAAAAAAAAAAAGCATGGTTGTATAAACAGGTTAAAATCACAAAATATACAATTCATATACTGAACCATGGAAAAATGGGACAAATTTCAATGTTCATTTTAACTGTGAATCACATCTTCCCAACTGCACCAATCAAGTTCATCATTTCCAGAAATGTCTGCTCCAGTTTCATTTCCCGGACGAAGGTAGAGAAAAGAGATAGAAGATAAAGATTTGCTGTATAAAGAGCATATGTGATGAGGAAAGTTCTTGAAGGGCAGCAAGTGCCCTCTACAACAGGCAGTATACAATTGTTCCTTTTATTAACTGTCCATTTTGTCCCCGCTGTTTCCTCCAAATGCTGCAGATCTAAGTTACAGGGGGCTAACTGAATCAATCTTGGGGCATTTACAAAAGCTCTCCCAAATCAGTAACAAGCCTCAAAAACTAATTGGATACTAAATGCAGTCATTAGAGAACCCTATTTCTACTATTTGCTTCAAAACCCCAACAAAGCTATCAGCCTAGATTTCAAAACAGGAAATCTGTGCACTGAGGAAAATGACAGACAAGCCATGAACGCAAAGATGTTAAAGAACTCTGAGCTCTATCCCCCATTACGAGGCACCATCCGGGAGGGAATCGCACCCCGAATCGGGGATGCTGGGCTGGGGAAGGGGCCGCCACAAGTTCCCGAGCATTTCCCCCCCTCCGCGGAGCCCATCTGCCTGCTGGGGCCTGGGGAATGCCCTCGGCTCGGGCACTACTGGAAGCCGAGGCCCCCTCCATCCCTCCCTGCTCCCCTCCCAGCAGCAGATGGCATTCCCTCCCTGCCCTCCCCGACGGCTTTAAGGGGCGATTTTAAGCACCTTTCCCTCCCCACTCGGAAAATCCAGGCACGCGTTTGGAAATAAATCGGTGAGTGAGCAGCCTGCCCCGCTGCCAGCTGCTGCACCGCCTCGGCCTGCCTCCTCCCCGTCACCCGAGGCAGCACTGCCTCAACTCCCAGGCCGGGGATTCAAAGGCCGTGCCCACCCCTTCACCTCCCC
>VXAL01002055.1:50552-72244 GCA_013399475.1 Chauna torquata | reverse complement strand
ATACAGCTAACCCCCCCCCCCCCATGCAAACAACAACAACAACAAACCCTCCTCAAACATCAGCAAAAAGATAACTACAACATAGTAGTTATACATCATAGATTATGATAGCTTTGTTAATCTTCTCATGACACTCCAGCAGAGATAACATGTCACTAGCAGAAGCTACCAAACCTGGGGAACTTCAAAGCCTTCCTGAAGTTACTATGTTCTCTCTCTTGTTTTTATTACTTGATTTTATCCACAACACTATTTCTAGGTGTTTCTTACAAATTTGTGCAGTATTTNTCAGCCAAATAAATACCTGCAGTGTGCTTGTTTGTTTCTTTTCTGTATCTGCACTCATTTGGAAAGCTATGGCTTGCACTCAAATCAGTAGCCTTCACGAAAACTTACTCTTCTGCAGCTGCTCTTTAAGAAGTGACAACAACAGGCATCATATGCAATACAGAAGACAGTCTCTCAACAGCACACTTTCAATATAAGAACATAACAATTTGGTTTAATGAGATCATACCAAGCCTTCTATGCATAACTGCCAGGTAGATAACGACCTTGGCGCAATCTTACGAAAGTCCAACATTTTCTTATGACTTAGATTTTTTATTTTTTTAAATAGGATCACAAGCTAGTGCAGGACTGACACAGCAAAAGACACAGCTTTATATACATATGGTACATCTGACAAGTTTGTACACTCTGAGACACTAAACGTATCAGCTACAGCCAATAAATACTGCCAGCAAATATTGCCATATGGATGCAATTGACTGAAGTGGTTTAATTGCTAGTCAATAACTAATCAATCTGGCATTGGAAAGTTGACACAAAGGAGATAAAACAATAATTCAGGACATTCCATCTCCAAAAGTGAGAATTCCTACTGATTAGGATATCATGGCAGGCCTTCCCAACCCTTCTGGAATGATCAGAAACATTCATATATGTCCTTGTCTTCTGCTGTGAGAGAGGGATAAATATTTCCGTAAGATATTCAGGTTTAACACCTGCAAACTAAGGATGCTTTAGTAAATGCTTTTGGGATTTATGATAACAAAATCAGGGCACTTAAAAGTCAGGTCCATTTGAACTATAGAGAACTTTGGTCAATATGGTGGCTCTGTCAACTGCTTCTTGAGACAGCTGCATTTCCCTCCATTATATATCTTGCACCGCCCCGTTCCCAAATGTATATCTAGATACGGCAGCACCCGCATGAGACAATCCAATTAAAACCCGAGCAAATGTACGGTTAACATACACTTGAATGACTGAAAATATAATGGACTATAGCACACAATAGTTGTATCCCTGCAACATGCATTACTCTGTACAGTCTCTCTGAGGTCAAGAAGGCTGTGCACAAGTTATGGAGAAGTAGAGGCAATAGACTAAAACTTGCTGGTGAAACAGCAAGCATGGCAAACTACACCCATGACTAACTGAGCAAGGCAATATCAGAAACAACAATGACCTCTGGGTCCTTTTTGCCACCCTTTCTCAAAGACTTCTCTTTTTTGAACAAAAATTTGGAAGGAAACATTAACAATGTGCAAGCTCAGAAAAGAGTTCAGAGTAGGTTTTGTGATTGGAATGGCCTCAAATAACTAGAGGAAAAAGGATCAGTCCTCACCAGCGGCTGCGTGTGCACTGTCCCAGTCAAAGCATGCATCTGACAGAACAGTCACCCATACCAAAACATGAAGAAAACTTGGGATGCTTAGCAGAAGGGAACTTCAAGGCAATTGACTTTCTGACAAGCTCAGCAATAGAGTTCCTGCCAAAGGCATCAAAGTAATTGGCACCCAAACATAAGAATAAATAGAAGTGGCCTCTACATGCCACAATATATAATAGTCCCTCTGTTAAGATTAGTCCCCGCCTTTATTCGACCACATTGATATGTATTCTCCTCCAACACAGGGAAGAGTCCTTATCAGATAAGAGACTAATTCCTCTGCTTCATTACCTTCCTTAACTCCCATGCTGTATTGAAGAAGCCTTGACCAGCTACATCTCAGCAGTCCCTGAGTTCAGATATACATACTAAAACAGACGCAGACACGTGGTCACACGTGAGAGTACCTCACCTGCTGACATGCAGTGTTTGGAGTGGAAGATTCTGTAGTAGAAACATAAAGGAGCTTAGACGTGGTATATACACCACAGCAGGAATTTTTGGAATTACCTTAGGAGAATATATTCACTGTCATGGCAGTTTAGGAAGTTCACTGAATCCTAACTACCTAGCTTCTTTGTACAGAAGTCAGATCGATAATCCTTCCTCCTTTATAAAGGCAGGCAGACGAAAGATTAACCTTCTCTCTTTGGTGAGGCATTGCAGTGCTTTCACACTGATGGCTAGCTAAGGTCCTTCCCACCACTTTCTCAGTCCCCCTCCTCAAAAGAACACGGGGAGAAAATATTATGAAAAAAAACTCATGGGTTGAGATAAGGACAGGGAGATAACTCACCAGTTAGGTCACAGGCAAAACGCACTCAGCATAAGGGAGATTAATGTAATTTATTGCCTACTAATAACAGACTAGAGCAGTAAGAACTAAAAGCAAACTAGAAACACCTTACCCCCCCATCCCCATCTACCACCAGTTTGAGCTGCACATCAAACTTCGTCAGATCTAGTCTTTGACTTCAGTGCTTTCATTCTGTCTAAAGCTCATCTCCACCTGCATCTCTTCTTTGTGTCTCTAAGTCAAGCACTTACTGGCATGGTTGTAAAAACTAATGTTCATCACAGAGATACAGTTAAGAGCAACAATGGAAATAAGAGGAATGGAATAAGTGTTCTGTCTTGGAGAAAGAACAAAATATTCCCAGGTTATAGAACAAGTGCTCTGAATAGATTTGAAAGAAAATTACTGTAATTTCTAAAAATTTCACTAACTTGCTATGTTTTACATAATGATTCTACAGACACCACAGCTTTTTTAGAACTCTATTTTCTTATTTTTTATCTGTTACTCATTATTTGAGCTATTTATATAACCTGTATTGTCAACAGCTCTGTTTAATAATATGTAAAAATCTTGGCCGTCAAGAAGGCAAAGGAGGGTAGTGGAATTTAATATCCATATCAAATCAAATTATGTAGGGTGTTAGCATGTGCTGTCACTCATGCTTGTTTAGGACAAAGCCCACATTCTGGAGACAAAATATTACTACTTTCTTTTCAGGTCATACTGAATTTCCATGCCTAATTCCTAAAGGCAGTTACTCTATTAAGATAGCTCAAGTGGAAAAATAAGCTGTTTACAAGTAAGCAAACAAAACTCATACTTCAGTTAGCTCAAAGATGGATTTTCATAGTGTCAGTGTGCACAGGTACGTTAGAACACTGAGTTTATTCCTTGTATGTTCTAGAGAATGCTTAGATTTTTCTTTAAAGATTTCAGTTACAACTGCTATATGGCTCATTTATATATCATCTGACTACCAAATACAAGTTCTCTTATTTAGTTAAAAGAACCTAAACAGTTCAGTCAGTCTCTTCAAAATATCATTGCAGAAATATATACAGATGAACTCTTCCCAGGCCATCTGGTTAGCACCATCAAATAATAATAAATTATTTTTGCTGTAAACATTCACAAATACTTGATGTGAGAATTGTATGGACTTTATAGCTTGAAATAACTTTCTCTGCTTTGAATTGCTAATTATTTAAATGGAATTTGTCTGGAACAGGTTGGTTTCATTATCTTAAGTTGAGATAAGCATCACAGGCTGCGAGTGGTAGGTCTTGAATTTAAAACCTCTTTCTCAATTGAAGAGTTCCTCCAATGTAATCTAAAGCACAGCAGGCATACTTTTTATCCAAATGACTTGAATCACCCTGGGAAAACATAATAAGGGCTTCCTCACATGAATTCGAGATTTGAAGTTCAGGAAATTCAGAATGAGCACTCCTCAATTTTCTAGCCTAAAAAGCCAATAGAACACTACTACAACTGCTCACCTAAGCAAAAACCAAATTCACAACGCACTCTTTGGAACTCATTCAATTCCCTTCTGTGCAAAAGCATTCATCACAGAATTATCAGAAAAAGCTTTATGCCTTTTTAAAATACAAGATTTCACAAAAAGAACAGTACAGAAGATATGGAGTCCAGAACAGCAACTAGGTAAGAATAAATCAAATTGTAAGTAAAAGTTAAGGACCTGCATATGGAAAATAAATTACTAATACTGAGGAAGGAAAAGCTATTTACTTTGAAGGATGCTTTTCAAGGTTTGCATCTTATCAGCAATTAATCAAAATATGTTTGCTTCAAACATTGGCACAGCCCACATTTATTTCTACTGAGCTGAAGACACTAGCTTAAGCAAAGTAGTATTCATACGTGAGGGAATTAAACTTTTCCCTGTATTTATTGAAGAGTCAATAGATTCAATAATTCCAAATTCTCGATCTTCACTTGTAGTTTACCTCACGCTCTCAGTAGTAATTGGGATCTCCAAATATTACTATGACAAGGATATACAAAAAAAAGGCTAGAATATTATTTGTATTTTTCCTTGCTAGGAAAGCAGAAAGTACAATTGGAGGAAAGCATAATTTTCCACAATGGTCGTTCTATACTGGATTTGCTAAAGCTTACTTAACTTCTTGTAATGGGAAAGAAACAAAACAAAACAAATGCCAAAACAAAAACAAACAAAAAATCACATAAACACACACACACACACAAACAAAACCACCAGACAAAAAAAAACCCAAACCTCCAAAAGATTTCACTCACTTTAAAAAGCAGTAACTTTTAATATGAAGGGCTCTCCCACAGAAACTCACTTAAAAGAATGTAGAAATTGTACTACTTGGGTTACCTACTCATTTAAAAGCAACTACCATTGATCTTTCCATGACTTTAGCTCCTTTCCATCTTACAGTATTTTTCAGTTAAGTTTCAGCTCTCTTGCACAACCCGTTGGGTTTGGACGGGGTGGGCAGTGAGGGAGAGCTTGCAGACTGTGTCTTTTTCCTTCTGCTCTCCCAAGACAGCCGCACTTGTCATCCTTCCCTTTTTGTGGGCAGTATACACACACACTGACCACAAGCTGTTACTACATAAAGCTTTTCTTATTATGGATGATATCTGACCAGAATTCAGCTCAGAATGAAAGGGCCACACTCCCTATCTACAGCACGAAGAGTCCAGGGTGTAGGAACAGTACTTTCAGAAGATATCAAGCTGAGCAGGTGTCTCCTGGACTAGCCAGTACTGCTAATGTAGTCAATACAGTTGTGTTTGCATAATTGCAGACTATTATGCCATTATGAGATATGTGCGCCACACTACTTAGCGGTTGCTCGTAAATAGCACTGGTTATCATTTTGGGAGCGTAACGATTTTTTTTCCTGACCAGTCTCTTAGAAGGAATAATTTGAGAAGTGAAAGTATATTCAAAATGAAGTCACTTTGCCATAGCATCCAGGGGACATAGGTTAGTTTTTCCCTATTTAGTGATTCTATAGGACTATGAAGTACATACAAATGCATTGTTTCTGTCTTTTTCTGACTGAAGAAAAGCACACACACAGTTTTGATGTGAGGCAACATATAAATAAACAGGAAATTTAAAGATTGTTATGTTACATTTTGTCAACATTTGTGATTTTATCAGGACAGAACTTTTGCTTAACTTATACAAAGGGGGAAAAGCCAAGATTTTAAACTATTCAGGAGATTATGTTGTTGCTATAATCGTTAAACCAAACTAAACAAGGCAGTAGTTGTTGCAAAGCAAAAAAAAAAAAGAAACCACACAATTCTTCCCTATTACTAGGGGAAATATTTCATTTTATTGCAACTAAAGTATTGCTACCAATTTCTACAGCTTTCTGTACAACACCTTATGCGAACCATAAAACCATATACTGAGATTTACATATTTATACATCTAAAAAAATCAGCTTATCATCAGGACCAGTAAAATACTATGTGCATATATAGTAATGAGAATACAAGAACTGTACCTAGGGAATCTCAACAACTCAGGCAGAACTTGGGCTCTTGCTGGGCTTAGGGAAAATGAATGTGCTTGGAGGTGCAGGATACTGGCTCAGAAAAATTGATGAGACAGACTGCGTGCAGGGCTGCCCATGTGGGTGGGTAGCAGGAGAGTGGTAGGGCCTGAATGTCTAAGAAACTGGAAAGTAACTTCTTGCAGATGGTCTTAGTGGAGCAAACTGCAGGGGAACAGGAGGGACACCAGTCACAAGGCTGTGGCCTCACCTCCTTACATCTGCATGTCACCGCAGGCATGGCATGAGCCCATCCACTGTCCAAAGGAAAGGCAGGGTCTCAGGGGGGTGAAAAGCCCAACTGCAGCTTTTGCCCCATCCCCAGAAGCAGCCTACAGCACTGGCAGGCTGCAGGGAAGCAGCCTTCAGCAGCCCTGCCAAAGCTTGTTCAGATTTATTCAGGAGGCTCAAATCCATTTTTCTGCTACATCAGTTTCCAGCTTTTGACTTTTCCATCCCTAGCTGTCCCAAAACTTCAAAAACTTCATTTGCACATACGCCCTATTCAACTAAAATGCAAACAGCCCCTGATATACATAATCAGTCACTTCTGTGACCAGCTATCTGACCGACATCAGGCAAACAAAAGGACAGCGCTTTTATACATACAGATCCTATAAAGTATTTATTTAAGGCTACTCTTTCCAAGTCATTTCAACCGTTTCAGTTGGGCAAGCAGAAACACCCACTACCGCGCTGCGGAAGCAAGCAAGCTCCAAACATGGCATATCTCCGGCTTACTTTGCCGAGCAACGTAAGACCAGGACACAACCCAGGGAAAAGAAAAACCCCGCTAGAGCTATTACTGTACTTATTTTAAAAGAAACATAATGTCAAGATAGGCTTTTTATAATAAAGGACCGACTAAAGGGAACTGGTGTGGCTCTTCCTTATCGGGTACCGGGGCCCCGCCCGAGGTGGGCGGGAAAGTGTGAGGAGCGGCAGGGGCTCGCGCTGGCCGTCCTCCATTTTGAGAAGCGTGGGTTCAGTGAACCCCAGGAAAATACCTGAAAGGATGAGGTTCCTTCGGTCGGTGCTGAGCTGTGCTGACACTTCTGACAACTCTCAAGAAGAGGGAAGGCTCTTGGCCAGTCATGGTGAGAGGAAAAGGCCAGTACTCCAGCTGCGCCTGCCCGAGGTGAAGGGCGGCCCTCATGGCCGCTACCGCCTGAGAAGAGAGAGGGCGGGGTCGCTCTTCCGGGCGCTCTCGCCTGAGGGAGCGAGGCCGGCCTCGTGGCGGGTCCGGGCGCGTCTCTCCGGGGAGGGGAGGGGACGCGGCGTGGCGGCTGGCCTGAGGAAGAGGTATGACAAGGTCCCGCTTTCTTCACCCCTTTGCGTCAGCTGCTTATTGCCTTCTCCCTTTTCGGGGCTGTGGTGCCTTTTTAGGGGCTGCTTTGGGAAAAGTTCGAGGGGAGAACGTGCTTTACCTCAGTAACCACAGGGTGAGGGTGTAGGAACAGCCCAGCAGCAGTTTAGGTTGGCCTTACTTCAGTCTCCTTTGTTAGGCGTTCCTGGTGTAGAAGAGGATGAAGAGTTGCTGGAGGCCTTCTGAGCAGGATGCTTCCCACCACTTAGCTGAAGAAGTGCCCTGAAGGCCTATGATGAAGGTAGGTGCTGACCAAGCGATGACGAGGGGCAGGCAATTAGAGATAGGGCTGGTGTGCAGGCTGCCTATGGTCCTGGGCCAGGGAGGAGAAAAGAGGCGCTGCAGGCTTGTAAGGCCCCACATGACGTTTTCTCAGGACTATAGGGAGTGGGGACCTATGATACACCCAAATGAAGAGGAGAAAGTAAAAACTTTAAAAGATAAAACATATGTATATGGCTTGTATCCAGGGAAAAAAGGATGAATAAAAGAAGAAAATATTGGAACACTAACGGTGTACATACTCAAAGATGCTCAAATTCCACAAAAAAAAGTTAATGTTTGTGTTTGCCAATTGGTAGACCACAAGTAAGTGCTTAGCATGTTTAAAGGATATAAGCGTCCAGCTGTAAGAGTGTTTGTTTAAGTTAAATATCAATTTCAGTAATTTTCATTAGCACAACTTTTCTCAAACTTAGTTACTGCACTTTGTGACTGTATTACCAGGCTGTAGTTGCCAAACCTATTTGAGTGCCTACAAGAAATTTTATTAAATCAAAAATGACTATGTGGTTCTTTAATGTCAGCTGCCATGTATATAAAATTAATTATTGCGACGGAATAATATGGAGATTGCAAAGCTGCAAAGTAGTAGAAGAGATCAAATTGGAAACAAGTACATCAGATTATTAAGGACTATTCAAATCATAGTAAGGGTGACTCTAATATGCTGTGATTTTGGATCAAGAATGGGCTAGCTTGATCTCTAATAGTTTTAATGGTCTACAGAGTCTATAATTTAAACCATTTAAATTTACTTGAGCGTGTTATCATTCAAAAGCAGGGAAATTATGCTAATAAGATTATGGTTGTATTAAAAGTGGTGCTAATTTGAGACTTCTAAGAATACAAATGTACAGCTTAAATGTTATGTTCTCATTAGTCATGCAGTAGAACATGACAAAGTAGGTACTTTGTCATTGTTAAAAACAATGGCTTGAATGAACAATAGATTGCACATCTTTTCATTAGGGGAGGGGACATACTTGTCAGCAAAACAAAGTGGCTCATAGGAAAGCCTTAGTGAATAAAAATAAAAAGGGAAAGCTGTTTCCCATGGGAGTAGAAGGGGAAAAATGTGAAACAGCTGTATTGTTATTTGCTGGAAACAAAAAATTTAGTGCTACCAACTGTAGGTAGGTAATCAGAATTAAAATCAGAAAAGACTGATTTTAATCCACTAGTGCAGATATAATACAAGCTAACTCCTTGTTATCTTGAAGAGGAATTGATTGATTTCCAAGAAATAACATGACTGTTATTTAGAGGAATAAGAAAGAAACTGCAGCTACTAGATCTACAGAGGAAAAAAACCTTGAATATCTGCTGCAGAAACCAGTAATTTAAAATGGCATGCCTGTATTTGCTTATTGATACCTGGAAAATAGCTTATTTTTTCAGGAGTCTTTTTTTTTTTTTAAATGTTGTATTGTAGGGAGTATTTTGGTATCAAGAAATGAACCACAAAGTAATGTTCATTTTGCATCATTATCATCATTCTAGCAAAACCTTTCAAAATTTTTTGATTTATAAAGTAATAAAACTGTTTTTGAGAAATGTGTATATGCTAAATACTTTCACAAAATTGTAACCAAGCTAAAACAGACTTCATGTTTGTTCTGTTCCAGGCTACTCATACTTAGTGTTTATCCTTGAACAATGTACCTGTTTTAATGAATTCTTGCTGCACCATTATTAGCATTGTATTTTTCAAGAACGAGTTGAAAGGCGCATTTGTATAGCCACTACATCCTCATCAATCCTACAGCTGGGCAAGCATGCCTGAGAATTAGGGTATCCACAGGTTAACTTGGAGTGTCAGGTTTTTAATGCTTTGAAGTGTTATTTCTGGCAAAGAATTTCTGCTCTTAGACTTTGTATGGGTTGTCTTTGAAGAAATAAGTGAAAGAAGAGAAGATAGGTGTCCTTTATTGATGGATTATTTCATTAATATCTTGGTACTCTTTCCTCAGTAAAACTTTTTTTTCCTGACGGAATGTCATGCACAAATGCAGTTTGGACTACTTGTACTTAATAAATGGAAAAGCAATACTATGATTAATACTTCTTCTAATTTAGCCATGGAGAAGTTTTTAATGGTTCTATAATGACACCTTGAGGAAAACGTATAATTAAAGCATAAAATGGCTTCTGAACTTCTGAAAAGGAATGGAATTATGCTTTTATTTTGTAATTAAGACTGATTTTTCTATATAGGCACGGTTTGTGTGGATAAATGTAACATCTAGTATTTTGAAAGCAAATATGTGATGGAGTACATTTTGAAAACATCTGAAGCATCTGCTGTGCTTAATAATAGATAGATAAAATTGTTAATATCTGATGTGAACTGTGTAATCTTCCAAAGACCTCCATTAGCTGTCAGTTTCCCTGGATGGAAAATAGTTTTGATGGGGAAGCTCTTGCTCACGGAACTGCACTACCATTTTCCTTGTTACTCTTGATTCTAAAAATAAAAGCTGCTTCTCAGTTACTCATGACAGTCAGGTTTAATTAAGAAAAATGAGGACAAATAGAAAATAACAAATACTTTTTTTCCCCTTTATTTTCATATCAGCTCTCTTTTCAAATAGGTATTTCAAGACTGTTTTCTTCCTTTGGCTACCACTTTGGATCAATTATCTAGCAGTTGTTAGACATAAATCCGTTCATCAGAATAATCTAAGCTCTTTCATGTATTTTAGCAAGTTAGTTTCTGTTTCTGGATAGTCTTGAAAGGAACAGAATATCTTTGTTCAGGTTATTTTAGGATGGTTATTTTTATCACTTAATTCAGTACAGTCATTCTCTCATTTGTTATTTGGACATCTTGAACTTGACATTTTCTCCAAACTATGTGAGTAGTACACTTAACCCTTGAACAAAACTTAAAGGTAGTTATTTTAAACAGATGCCACCTGTTAGCTGTTTAGAATGGTTCAGGTGCTGGAATTGATTATTTCACTTGTGAATATTGATGGCTTTCTTCTTGACAGTTGGGATGGATAAGATCACCTTTGCGTAAATAGTTCAAATGAAAATCTTTGGCTGTCTCACTGATAAATATGTAAAACATATGCTGTAAAGTCAAAACATTCTTCATAAGTTCTATGATGTGGATGTGAAGGGTTGTATACTGTAATATGCATTACTGAATTATTGTTAATTTGAAACATTTCTTATAATATTACTGCAGTTAAACTGCACATTAATCAGAAACATTGCACTCGCAGATAGCATATGTTCGAATTGCTTGGATTGTTGTTATCTTTGAGGTAAAGGGTATAGATGGCATCTGGAAACTCATCTTGGAAATCAGAATTTAAAACTGTTATTTGTGCAGAAGGCTATTTTGGATACTGTGAATGGGAAATCAGTTCCCTGAAAAGCAAATCTTAGTGTCGCATGAGCAACTAATATTGATATAGTTTCAAGTACAGTTCAAAGAATAAGGAATCCAGACAGATTGTTCTCAGTCCGAGTCTAGTGATGCAATCTGAGTCTTCAGGCAGTGGGTAATTTGACGGGCTCTGAAAACCGTATTATCTAGGGAGGACAGAATGAATAGAAAGTTTCAACCTTAATTATGAATTTTCTTGCCTTTATGAATACAACTTAGGTAGTTTAACATGATTGCTGCTACTCTTACATCTGTAACGATAACTCTATAGATTAGATAGAGACATAAGTAGTGAAGAAAAGGACATTTAGCACAATTTATAATTGTCTTATTCAAGTTCTTTGAAGGCATTCTGTCAGAACAGCTAGAAAGCTGAACAAAGAATGCATCTGAGCTGAATTGATACAGCGTGAATGTTGATTACAATTAAAGAGTTTATGGCTAGCATATATTAAATGGAAAATGATTTAATGTAAATTGTTTTTGTCAGTAACAGTAGACTTGAATTCTGTTGAACTGTTTCTTTGGTATACAAAAACCTGGCATTCTTATTGTTTTTACTATATGGAGCACATTATCATGAAAGGATAAAATGCTTTTAGTATGTGTTTTTTTGTTTGTTTTGTGGAAGTTGCAACAAAATGATTAAAAAGTCT
Source organism: Chauna torquata (assembly GCA_013399475.1). Taxonomy (NCBI): domain Eukaryota; kingdom Metazoa; phylum Chordata; class Aves; order Anseriformes; family Anhimidae; genus Chauna; species Chauna torquata. The sequence goes on along the minus strand of VXAL01002055.1, from coordinate 60,500 downwards.
ACTACTTGTTCATTTATAGCCTTTATTGTTGGAGAACTTGCACAGGGAGCTAAAGGAATAACATATTTAATGCCTGGCAGTAAAGCTGACCTCCATATTGTTAAAGATGAAGCTTTTAATGTCAGGGTGACTGCCAAAACAGGATTACTGAGAAGCTGGATGGTCCGGCTGTGTGTCCAAAACGAGCTTCTGCAAACATAGTGATGGCATCTGAAGTATAATTTGTGACTAACATAACTGTGCTGACAAAAGCTGCTTGCTATACGCTTGTACTACCAAAAATAGGGTTATGATGATGTGGCTAATTACAGCTCTTACATCTGTGTTAAATTATCATACAGATCAAGATGAGGTGATATAACATGAGCAAGGCCCAATAATTTGAATACCAGAAACTATATCAACTACCTTATGTTAATAGCTTTGAAATATGTTCTTTTTTTATATGTACTAAGGTGCGTGCGCTTTAGGTAATACTGCAATTCTATTTGCAGTAACACTACTGAAAAGGAGGAAAGTTTAGATGGAACTAGATTGCCTCTATTTTGGTTTGATACTGGTAGTGATGTAAATTCTGTGTAACTCTTGTAATGCTGTGTGTAAAGCTAGATTAAGATGATACTATGGTTATTGTTCTACCTTCTGCTTTCATTAGAAAGAGTTTTTAAATAGAGTTTAAAAAAATTGAATACATTGTAAGAGGGAACTTACAAATCGTAGAAAATGCTACCTTTCTAACCCATCAAATAGTTGTTAGGATCTTGGCTATACAAATTACAAAATTACAGATATATGAGTACTTCAGCTTCTTATACTTGAGGTATTAGAGAAGATAAGATCCCTTAAATGTTGTGCCTGAGCCTTAGGGTTTCCACTTTGTGCAGAAGGCACGTACAATTTATTATCGTTTATTAGCTACATCCTCTCACATCTATGACAGTGGTACAGTGGGGATGATCAAATGATTTGAGAGGAAGGTCTGGTTTTCTAGAACAGAGTTCTTGCCTCCTAGAATGATTTTCTGCTGCTATGGTCAGCAAGCCTAATCCAGGTAAGTCTGAGGCGGCTGCAGATTATACCTCCACCTTGATCTTGGGACAGATTGATTTTTCCAGTAGTATATCTTCTAAACTCTACTGAAGTAATCCAAGATCATAAAAATTATTCAAAACCTGAGACCTTGTCAGCACAGATAATGTTGATTTTCATTTATGCAACATCCTAGTTACTCTGCCAGATACTTATTGCATACATTCAGTCTGGAGCAAGGAATCTTGCATTTAGTGGTTCTTGGGTGCACTAGAACATGAGGTTGGTGCGAAATGGCTCGTGTGCTGTCTAGACACGCAGTATTTCACAGCATTAACTGTTCTATGTTAGACAAATGCTTAGTAACTAACGAGCATGAGCAATAAAATGTCTTGACATACAGAGTTAGCATATTTCACGATTGATATTAACTTCACTAAAATGTATCTTGCAGAAGAATGCTCTGTTTCCTTTAAAAAAAAAGTGTTTTTCTTTTCTATCCCATTAAATATTCTAATGTGTTGAAAGTTGAAAAGAATTGCTGCTCAATGGTATTGGAGTCTGGAAGAGTCTGTATTTTCAGACACAGACTGCATACAAAACAGGGTAACAGAAGAAAGCAAGCCCTATCTATAATGCATGCTCAATTAAAAATGTCAAAACATACCCAGTCTGTTAAGAGATTTTTATAAAATAATTTGCTTTTAATATGTATAGTTATTAACAAACAGCCTGAAGTCTTTAAGAAATATTTTTCCAAGCACGATTCCAGGAAAATTCTTAATATGAAGATGGTACTTAACAGAACTGTCAATTCCAATGATAAATGATCTTTTAAAACGCAACTCCTTGTGCATTTAATACGCAGAAACACATTTATTGTTTTTGATTTAAAGACCAGCATGTAAAAAAGCAATGTTTAGTGTAGTTATGAGTTTCCTTTAAGGCTATGTACATACACATTCTCCAGATCTTGTGTAGACCTGTATTGCAGATAAAGGCTTTTACAGGGAAAAAAGTGATTGCTTTTTAAAGTTGCTTTTTCTACAATATTAAATTAAGCTTGACTATGATTGCAGAGTGCATTACATTAAGGAACTTGTTTAATTATATCTTCATACCAGTATAAAAGCAATAAAGGTCAATCTGGTGGTTCTACATGCTGTAGGGATTTGAGTCAGTTTCCAAGTTGTCTTGTCATAACTCTCTTAATTTGTGTTATTCCAGGTGTGATTTTTGGCCTGTTGTATATTTCAACTGCATTTTTTTTGCATAATGTATACCTTTAACTTACAACCTCTCATAATTCTAGCATCAAAATTCTTGTAAAGAAGGTTAAAAAGTCAATGGTGTCATGTTTTTAAAGAACATGCTTGGAAGCTGCCTCTCAAACTTAAGCAGTACACCAGAAAACATTACTCCTTTCCAGGGTATGCTGGTTGACTGTTCAGGTTATGTTAGAAACCTAAGTTAACTCATATTTTTTAAGGATGAATGGTATTACTCTTGGATATTGTCATTCTGTATATACCTCTGAAGTAGTGCATGGTGTTTTATCAACACGAACCTGTCCTCATATGCCCGAGCATTCTTTGGTGCAAGTAGGTGGGACAAATGAATTTTTTACAACCTTTCTAGCTATGGAGATTATTGTTTTAGAGTTTTAATTAAAAAACATATGTGCCCAGAAGCACAAGTCAGATGCTATAAAGGTCCTGAGAGATATGGACAAAATACATTGGATACAAAAGGCTGCATATTTTCCGAAGCACCTCTGATCAATTAAACTGATGACTCTAGGGACTGCTATAAATTCCTGATTTTTGGCTAATCATATTTTTGTTATTCATATGTAATATGAAAGAAGAATTTCCTTCACAGGAATGTAAATTATAATTTTAATTTCTTCCTTCCTCACCCCCCTCAGCCATAATGTGAAAGAACTTTAGAAATCCAAACTTTACAGTCACAGGATAATTTCGATGCATTTCCAAAAAAAGCTCGTTGCGTATGATGACTTTTGTTTTATCATTTCTCACCCCCCCCCCCCCCNCCCCCCCCATAAAATTGAATTATTTTCAAGAAAAGCAGAAGGTGTGGATGTTGTGGTGTTTGTTGTTTTGTTGTTTAGCAAAAAAACTTGAGCACGATTGTATTCATGAAAGTAGTCTTACTAGCGTCAAGTTTCGAAAGCATTGTTTGATACATCTCCTGTGTCTTCACAAGAGAAAGGAATTAGAGGAGAGAGCAGGAGCAGAAGGGAAGGGAACTTTATATTTAATAAATATGGCGTTTTTCCTGGTATAGAGTTTAAAGCAATCTAAATAGAGTTAAGAGCACTTGTGAATATGTGCTGTGGTAATTTTCAGTTGATGATCATATATAACAGTTTCTACTTTGCCTTATCTCCCTGCCACTGTCAGATAGTGGAGTTCCTTCTTATCTCATTTTGGGATAATTCTACAAAGCATAAAGTAGCTACAAAGAGTCAAAAGCTTTTAAGAAATGTATTGATGTGGACAATGTTTGCTGCAAAATATCTGAAACGTTTCTTAGTGCCATGCTCCCCAAAAATGCAGCCTGCAGAAAGTTTTTGGAGTTAAAGCTAAAATGGTGAATGTTTGAAAACCAGACTTCCTAATGGCTATTTGGCAGCCTTTGCTGAAGATCTCACTGTAAGCGCTGATTATTAGACTAAATTTGTGCATTGATATAGCCATGCAAATAGACCAGAAGGTTTCCAGCAGTTGAGGATTAGACAATGGAATTTGTCACAAATGGAATGCATTTTTTTCCTGCCCATCTATATGTGTGAGAACAGCATGACAAAATACTCCAGTTTTGCTTTTTGCAGAGGTGATCCACGTCCCTTTATAAGTTAGCAAAGGTAATGCCAGCATCTAACACTTAAAGTTTAAACTGGAATGAACAAAACTGTTTCTTGGCTGAACCACCAATGTTGCAGTGGTGGACAATGGAGCATTTGAGCCTTCATAATAAGTCCTGATTTTTATCTCAGCAATTCTTATGAATAATTAAGTCATAGGAAAAAAGCAGTACTTGCTGAAGAGCATCAGAAGGGGAAAAAAAAAATCTAAAATCCAGAAACAACAAACATACATATTGTCAGCTCAGATTGTGTTAGTATTTCCTACAAAATTTTACTGAACATTAACAATGTTTTCTATGCATCTCTGTCCGTGCTTGCCACAATGCTTCCTTTCAGACTTTGACTTGAAGTCTATTTCCCTTCAGTTTTTCTTTGAAGATGCCCAAGTCACAAAAATGAAGCAGAAAAGACAGGTCATATTTAAAGGACTCCAAAGTGTTAAGGTAGCAGAACACTTACGTTTTCTTAAATAATTACACAAGCTACAGTTCAAGGGGAACATGAGGAAGACAGAAAAATCTCAGTGAAGATTATAGAAGCTTTAAAAATGTGTTACAAAGATAGAAAACGTGGAGGATTATTTGTCTCTGAAAAAGGATCAGGTTGCAGGGTCTGTTTAACAGTGAATGATGTACTTATGTCTATGGGACAGAATATCAGAATTAGCTTCAGTGGTATTGTGAGCTTCTTAGCAAAAGGTTGGTCTTTTTTCCACTTAAAATACTGAAGTATGGGTTTGATATTTTTGAGGTTTTCTAAATATTTTTATATTGATCCTCTGTTAAATAAGGAAAACAATATACAGCTTAATGACTCATTGATTACTGCTGCTTTGTCTAATTCAGGCTGCTAATTCAACCAAAATCTTCCATTTTTGTTTCTGAGGTTTTTTTGCTTAATTTCTCTGACACACTCACTAGGTTTAATCTCAAGGTGTAAGTTGAGGAAGCTTTTTCTCAGATTATCTTCAACCGTCCTTACCATGCATACATAATTTCTATTACTTTAGTGTTGATAGTACTTTTAGTATTACTATGGCTTTAGTAGTATAGGATAGCCCTTACATTGGTATGATTTTACTGGAAAGAATTCCAGTTTTTTTTGTGGTTTGTTAAAATCAAATATCCTACCACTGAAATGCAGAGGTAGAATAGGGCAGCTTATTAGCAAGACAGCTGTGTCTTACAAGTTTAGAATATAAAGAACTCCAATGAATTGAAATTACTGCTGAACATAATCGTGTGAGCAAAACTCCACCCCAGCGAAGTACAGTAGCCCTGCTCATGGCAGAATGCATGTATGAGTCCTGTTAAAATGTACATGAAGACTTATATTGGTAGAGGATTCATTTTAAGCACTGAGCAATACAGAACCTCCCATTTTACGTAATTCCTTAAAGACAGCCTCAGTAAATTGACAGCTATCATTCCAAACCTTGAAAAATAGAATTGGAGCATGACCTAAAATTTGAAATTTAGTCTCAGCATCTGAACGAAGAAAACTGTACTTAAGTATTATTGATTTTGGTTTGCAAAATGATTGCTTTTTCTTTAACTGAAGCCAAAGGAAAAGGTTCAGAGACAAAAATAGCAGTTAATAATCTTCCCATAGGAGCTGGACACTTAGAATTGATGCTTACACGTTTTGAAATATTTTTTCCATTGTCTCATGAATTCATTATCTGTTCATTTACTTTAATTCACTCCTTAAAATACTTAGTCTGAAATGATGTGGCTCTAATAAGATGACACTGCTTTTGCAAGGCCAGATATAGCAGAGGACTAGAGAACTAAAAAATGGAATATTGAAATGTTAGAAACTGAACTACCAGACTGTGTTTTGCTGTCTTCTGCATTACCTATTTCACTGCAACATCCATTTACAGTATGCTACCAAGACTAACTCCTGTCTGTAAAGAGCCAGATCTTGTTTCTCTTGATATTGGCAGGTGAATCTACCACTGATCTTACGTGACAATTTGTTGTTTTTTAAACTACAGTTTACAAGTAGATTGAAATGATGAGCATAGGAGACCTTGATGAGCATTCTGGAACAGTGAAAACTAGCAGTAGGTGGAGCATATCTTTAGAAACAATACTCAAGTTTTTGAGAAAAGAACATAATCAAAATAAGATGTGAGTCATTCCAGGCTGTGTCAACATACCCTTTTAATCTGAGTTAGTCAGATTAAGTCACAGATTGTTCTCTGAGTTTCCAGGCTGCTGATGCCATCTGGATTGCCAATTGATATTATTACATGCCACATCAAAAATCTTAAGCAAAATGTCTTGATCTTGAGGATATGAAAGACTAGCACTGCTGGGGAAATAAAGTTTGTATACGGTAACTAGACTATAGTTTGACACGTAACGCAAGTATAAAATTGGAGAATTACTAAAAGCAATTTTCCAGAGTAAAATAATTTGAGAAAACAATAGAGAAAAGTGCACCTGTTGGATACTAACATGAACTGTGAGTAGCAGGCCACCCTCAGTGCGAAATAGTCCATACTTCTGAAACTGTTGAAGTTGATTAAGCCTGGAAATTAACTGCTGTTAATTTGCTATGTCACATTGCTGATGCATTTTGAATTCTAGCCCAAGTTAAACAGTATTTTTTCTTGTGTCATCAGTTTTTTACTAATTGGAGCTGTCTTTCAAAATTGTATTACTTTTCTAAAATCACACTTTAAAGCAGCTGCACTGTAGCATATTGTGAAGGAAAAAAACTTAGTGTGGCAGCCTTTTGTTTTCTTCTCCTCTTCTTTTACCCACCATTTATGTTACCTTACCCCAGGGAAATCTCTAAAATGTGTAGAGCTGGTTCTGTGTTGTATCAATTGTGTATTAATAAGAAGTTTGTTCTACTCTGACTTGTAAACCTTAAAATGCTGAGCATATGTTTGGTACTAATGTGTTTGTGAGAACTATATGTATAAGCAATATCATAATTCTATTCTTTGGGGTTTTGGTGCATAACAGATCCATTTGTCTGCCACATTTTATTATACTTTAATAGTATTGTATCAGTTGCTGTCAAATGGTGGAAATGGTGCTAATAAAACTGTTCAGTATCGGTTACTACAAACCAGGACAACATACCATCAAATGGATTCACAGTGATTAGAGCTAGAGGCTGTTGTGGTCACCCAAGGAGGAGGTCTGTCCAAGTCAGAAAAGATTACATGACAGAAACATATTCTGTATAGAGCAAGACTAGTTATGCTACTAAGAGTTCTTCTCACCATTTCTATATAGCATCTATTCAAGCTTGAGGAGCCTTACTACAGGATTTTGGTGGTCCTAAAGAGAGAAGCTGTGAGCCAGTTGTCTGTTAGGGGTTGTCCTCTGGGAAGCATGCTTTGAAAGGAGGCATGATGGAACTGCCTTCTCAAACAGTAATGTTTGAGTAAAAGTAAGTCTCATAGGCACGGGATTGGGATGTAGGTATTTCTGGCTGTACATAAACAGATAAAGCACAATTGAAGCTTGGAAAAGGTAATCAGGTTCTTAAAAAGTCTCTGTGCACTGCTTTAGCCACAAGACAAAACTTTTTCTTATTTCATCTTTATTACTGCAAATGCTTGACATATGGTAAAGTTTACAGGAAAAAAAGAAAGCGAAGTATCCTGAAGATACTAATTCCTTTAGCAAAAGTACAATGTAAATATATATTATGTAATTTTTTGAAAAAATACGGAAGGAAAAAAAAATTGACACTAGAAATTTAAAAGGATCGACTGAATTCTTCTAATCTGCTCCAATACTGAGTAATTGCTTAATGTTACTATGTATCATCCATTGACTTGAGGTATCTTAAGGAATCTCTTTCAGCATATTTCTAGAAAAAGCCTCTGTAATTTTGTAGATTTCAAAGCCAGGAAGATTTGTGAGGCTGAGGTGGTTTTTTGTTTTGTTTTTTTCCTTGTTCAGATTTATCCTATTTCACCAAACTGCACCATTTTTTTTCCTGCAATTCACCAGTGGTCATACTGATAGATAGTCTTCTGAGAACAACAGAAATACCATCAGGAGTCACAATGTGGATATTTTCACTTTTATATTCCTTAAGACTTTATCTATAACTGAATTTTAAAACTTTTCTCACGAATCTCTGCATTTCTCTTTATTGTCTATATTGCATCCTCTTGGCAAAGTATTTTCCAGAACTGGGTAGAGTGTTCCAGAGCGATTGCTTATGGTGAGAGTGAAAGGTGAAAAATATGGGGTCTAGGGCACTATTAAGTATGTTCATCATTAATGAGTGTTTTCTCTTGTGCCTTTTATTTTCTTTCACCTTTTCAATAAGTGCAATTTAGTTCTGGTGTAAGGATAATACAAGGGTTTGGTTTTTGTTTTTGCTTTTTTTTTGACTTTCAAGCGAGGTCTTTGTATATGTCAGCATGGATCAGGTTATTAGAACTGTATGGATTCATTCCAGTTGGGTAAACTTTTTATTCCTAGAAGTACTGGACACCTTCTTATTGGAAAATGTGAATAAGGATTGACTGAACTGCCACTTCTAGAGAAGCTAATAAAAATGAAACAAACTTCTTATCAGCAAGATTTTCCCTTTATTAGAAAGGAAATATATTGCAATATGCGTGTGTGCTGAGTGCAGGAAAAATATTATATGATATTCTGGATAATAGCTGGAGATGTTTGAGACATGGATGTGGCACACAGGGACACAGTTCAGTGGTGGACTTGATAGTATTAGGTTGATGGTTGGACTTGGTGATCTTAAAGGTCTTCTCTAACCTAAATTCTTTGATTCTGGGGGAAATAAGCAGTGGAGTACTTAATCGATACTTATGCAGAGAGACACATAGTAGAGTATCCCAGAGCAATACTGAGGTTTTAGGTGCAAGTCTGTTCAGAAAGTGTATGTATCTTTATAAGGTTGTGTTTGAAAATGTTTGTATATATCTGAACTACTTTAAGAAATTATAAAAGCAATGCTACACCTGAACTTACTCTGTAAATGAAGCAGTTTTTTTTGATTGTACTCCTTTTCATCCGTCAAAAAGGGCAATGTTTTAATAAAATGTGTGCAGAATGAATTTTATCATGCATGAAATAGATATTTACCAACTTTCAAAGATTTTTTGCTTGTAGAAAATGAACGTTTTCATTTTGGTGCACATTATATCTGAAATTATGGTATCATTCACTGGGTACTTGTTTTTTGTAAATTTTGTTTTCAGATGGCCTGTATAGGATTTTATTTCGATGAATAATTCAAGATGCTTTGGCACAAAGACAAACATCACTTATTCAGCAAATGTCAGATGTTAGAGAGGTAACTGGAACAAATTCATTTAAACTGCATTGTAAGTGGCCTGTCTTTTCATTTCCAAAAGAGCTAAGTGTACTGTAAGAGTCAGGGTTTTGTTGCTTTAATCTCTCTTGATAATGATTCTAATTAGTGTTGTGATAATTAGATACAGATGGTTTGCAGGTGGGGAATGCCAGGCTTCATCTTCTGTAAATTGCTCAGTGTCACCTGCATCACAAATGAAGAAACTCTGTGGGGCCCTGACCAAAAGCCTGTTGATGTAACTGAAAGGCTCCACATGATTTCATGGGCATTTGGAGGAGACCATAAGTTCCACTGTGCTTTTTGAGATTACTATCTATTTTGCGGAGCAACTTGTGTAATAGTGTGTATTCAGAACTGTATGAAAGCATTATCTTGAGGAGAAATGCTGTTTTAGATGAGCTGTGTTTATGTAATCTTGCTCTAATTGTACCCTTTCTCCTCTGTTACTCAGTCCTGGGGAGAAATTTTCCCCCTACCCATTTTCTTCTTTTCACAAGTTAGTAAATTACTTGGTCCAAAATGAATGAGGGATTACAGAGAAAATCATCTTTAGCATAGTCTCCCATGGAAATAGCTGTGTATGCTATGCATCTTATAGGTCCTGAAATCTGTGGCTTTCTTTTAATAATTGGGCTGTTCTATATAACATATGAGAAGAGACCTGCAATGAGATTGACCTTGTCTCTAAACAGGGGAAAGGGGCGGGG
>VXAL01002055.1:2762-50410 GCA_013399475.1 Chauna torquata | reverse complement strand
GGGGGGGATGTTATTTTAAGTCCTTACTTCATTTCCCAAGACAAAACATCTTAAAGTTGTGTTTTGGGCAAAGAAAATATGTTTAAATTCGTTGTTAATGGGGTGTCACTTCATGAACAAGGTGCTGTGAGAAAGGACTGCTATCCAGGAGACAGCTTCATTTGTGATATTCCTGCTTGAAAGGACTTCATTGATCTAGAAAATCTGAACCCAGCCCTTCTGTACATCCAAGCTTCATTGCATTCAGTGCATTTCTCAGACATGCCAGAAAAAGATTCCAGTTATAAAATGGCATGAAAAAAGCTAATTGTTTTTTTCTGAAAATTAAATCAATACTGTAAAGCTTAATCAGGTTATATAGCTAGTTTTGTGTTTCTTTGTAGCTGAAACTCCATTGCCTGGGAGATAACACTTTGTGGAATTGTAGAATCATCTGGAATTGGAAAAGACCTTCCGGATCAACAAGTCAAACCATCAACCTCACCTACAGAGCTAAACCATGCCCCTTAGGGCCGTGTCCACACATCTCTTAAATACCCTCAGGGGTGGGGACTCCACCACTTCCCTCGGCAGCCCTTTCCAATGCTTGCCACCCTCTTCATGAAAAAAATCTTCCTAATCTCTGATCTAAACCAACCTTGGTGCAACTTGAGACTGTTTCCTTGTTGTCCTATCACTTGTCACGTGAGAAAAAGAGACTGAAACTCTCCTTGCTGCAACCTCCTTTCAGGTAGTTGTAGAGAGCGATGAGGTCTCCCCTCAGCTCCTCTTCTCCAGGCTAAACAACCCCAGTTCCCTCAGCCACTCCTCATAAGTCGTGTTTCCTCGTCCTTCACCAGCTTCATTGCTCTTCTCTGCACACATTTGAGCAACTCAACGTCCTCCTTGTAGTGAGGGTCCAAAGCTGAACACAATATTCAAGGTGCGGTCTCACCAGGGCCACGTACAAGGGGACAATCGCTTCCCCTGTCCTGCTGGCCACACTGTTCCTGATGTGGGTCAGGATGCCATTGGCCTTCTTGGCCACCTGGGCACACTGCCAGCTCACGTTCAGCCGGCTGTCAGCCAGCGTCCTCAGGTCCTTTTCTGCTGGGCAGCTTTCCAGCCACTCTTCCCTGAGCCTATGTTGCTGCATAGGGTTGTTATGACCCAAGTGCAGCACCCGGAACTCGGCCTTGTTGGATGCCATACAACGAGACATGGCCCATCAATCCAGCCTATCCAGGTCTCTCTGCAAAGCCTTTCTACCCTTAAACAGATTAAGCACTTCATTAGTCTAATGGCTTGTTTAGCATGGCCTTTAAACTTCAGCGACTGCATTGTTTCTTGCTAGTGTGTGCTGGCAGGACCCAGGTCTTTGGCAGTGAAATGACTCTGTGGTACCAGAAACAAATATAGCAATAATTTAAAATAAGAAGGTTGTTTCTAAACACTTATGATTAAATAATTCCAGTATCCAAGGTTGTTTCTAAACACTTACGATATGATTAAATAATTCCAGTATCCTATGAAGACATAAAATGTGGAAGACCTGTCTCCTTGCTTGTATCCTTAGGAACTGCAGTATAGAGTAATGCAAACCATTCTTACCAGAACTTAAATGTTAAGAAGGCAGCTCAAGAAATGCATCTCAATACATCTGTTGAGGTTATATAGAGATACATGAGCACACAATGATTTGTTGATGCTTACAGACGAGCATTTGATAAACAATTTGCAGTTATAACTGGTTTATGTGCAATCTTAGCGTAGAGTTTCATTTCTGTGCTGAACTGTTTCTTTGTCGTCTTAAATTGTATTTGAAACAGTGAAACTACACAAATAGGGATACTGCTACTTCTTTTCTTGTTTTTTAAGGGCCACTTGTTATTTTCTGATCTTAAATGTGCGAGCTTGTTGAGTGTGTTTGAACTGAATCTGTGAACTGAAACTGCTTTGCTTTTGATGCTTCATTTTTTTTTGTATCGCAAAGCCCTTTTGTCCTTGTTTGTGGTTTTATATGGGACATAATTCTGCCTTTATTACATGCTTGAAATGGCAATATACTACCGTCACAGGGTAGTTGGATCCAAGGAGAGTCTTGCCCCAAGGTGGCATTTCTTCCACAAGGCAATATCCCAACAGATGGACTTCCCATTAGATATTCATATCACATCCACCAGGACTGTCACCTTTGGGTCGAGAATGAAATTCAATTCTGGCTTCAGATAATTTCTTCCTTGCTAGGTAGAACTGTGAGATCAAAGATCAGAAGTCAAAACTTGTCAGACACTTTTCCTTCTGTATCATTCCTTCTGCCCTCTTGGCTGTTGCAAATACCAAGAAATTATGCAAATTCAATTGCATTTATACAGTTTCATATAAATCAAACATATTAAAAAAAATTCAGAAGCTTAGGTAGTGCCAGGTGTTATTACAATCTAAATGATAGGGAAGCCTTAATCTTGTTCCTCACTTACTGAAAACTTTGCTGGGCTCGTATGAAACTTTCTCTTTTGCTCACCCTGTTAAAATAAAAACTTTTCATTTATGGACTTTCTCTTACATAGGTATAGCTGTGATGGATACATCACTGTGACCACAGTGTGATGTAGTTCTTCCCAGATTAGCTAGCTTTGGGGTGTGTATATTTTACCTGTCTGCCTATCTCATTTTAAGTATTGCAGCCAGAAACTCACTGTGAGCTAATTGATTATTTGTTCAGCTTCTTGAAATGTTCTGTGGATTGCACTGAGTTGACTGATCCAGCAGCTACTTTGCTGCTGATGTCTAAGCAACCCAGTGTAAAACTAGCTCAGGTAGACTGCTACTGCAGAGTAGTCACAGAAGACGAAGACTTGCAACCACTCAATTAAACGTTCCATTTAACAAAGCTTTCAGCTTATCAATGTGTTTCGTATTGTTGTGTACTTAAATAGGAGTGATATTCTAGGCTTAAGTAGATAGAAGGTTTGGGTCTTTAATAAAGATTCAGTAGTAGTGCTTGTAGAACAAATGTCAAGTTACATTGTGGGTTTGTTTGCAACAACTTTGAAGGACAATTCCTTCATTCCTTTGGTACAGACAAGACTAGTATAAGTCCCTTAGCTGGGGATGTGTTTATTATTTGAGATGCAAATAGTGCTGTTTTTTGTAAATGTTGAAATTCTCTTCTTATTCCTCCAAGCCTTAGTCAGTTTATATTTTCTATTTGTTATCACTCATTATTTTCCATGTACTTCCTCCTAACAACAGAGGATATTGAGTTCATCAAACACAGTGTTATTCAAGGTTTAGAAAAACAAAAACAAACCACCACCACCAAAAAGTTTAAAGTAACGTTTTTTAAAGCATTCTACACAATGTGATAAGGTGGTCCAGAAAAACACCATTATCCTTGGAAAATGTAGAAGCTTAAAAAATAAGCATTAATTTGGCAGGAGTTACAACCTAATCTATTTTATCCTGTATTAAACTTAATTGTGCAGCTGGCTAATCAGCTGCAGCCTGTTGATCCCAGAGAGGCACACTACTGTGTGATGGACCGTATTTTCATCTTTTCCTTGACTCTTCTGATTCTCTTTTAAATGCTTTGTTCCCAAGGGACAGAGAGGGCTGCTCTTTTATTTTGGAGTGAATGTGCCTCTCTTTGGACTCCCACACAGGAACTGGACATTAGAGGTTCTAACACAGTGATGTCAAGAAACCTGTAAACCTCCTAACTAGACGTGCCTTAAGTGTGAAACAATCAAATTTGGGGTTCTGCCCACCTCAAGGGAGCAGACAGAGAGAGAAGCTGCTGTTTTGCCACTTCATTATCACCCAGTGCACTGAATAGGAAAAATCTGTTGATGTCACCCAGTTGCTATAGCAATGCAGTCCTTGCTTATCTCTGTTTCTCCGGCAACAATCCCTTACTTTCTGCGGTATTCACACTCTCTTTGTTGCTATAAAATTCTTACATTGTGTTTTATATATTTACAGCTCACATCAGGTCAGACCTTAGATGCAGGCTTGGTGTATTCCCAATGCAGAAGATTATTGCGCTTCTGTCATTTCATGTGAATTTTGGTAGGCTTTGAAACTGGGGAAGAAAAACCATTTAGGGGGCTATAGAGAGGTGTGGTAGAAGAGTTTAAGTTAGAAAGGAAATTCCATTCTGTGGAGTCTGGAATTCATTTGGGAATTACCCTGGCTTGAAGTTATAGACCTGGGAGTCCTTGGTAGAGTTCAATGCCTGGGTTCTGGTTGGCTGCTCTCCCTCAAGAAGAAAAACCTTTTGTGGACCCACTGGCTTCACTCTTACAGTCCAGGATAAAACTGATTTCTTTGCTGTAGGGGTGAGTTGCTTGCTGATGTTCAACTTGGTGTCCAACAGGACACCCAGCTTCTTTTCTGCAGAGCTGCTTCACACACAGTCGGTCTCCAGCTATGTTGTTGCATGGAATTATTCCATTCCAGGCAAAAGATTGCATTTGCTTTTGTTGTACTTAATGAGATTCTTGTCATCATCTCTCCAGCCTGCCCAGGTTCCTCTCAGTAGCAGCCCTGCCCTCTGGTATATTGACTGCTCCCACTAACTGGTGATCATCATCAACACACTTGCAGAGAGTGCCATCTGTACAGTCATCCAGGTTGTTAATGAAGGCATTAATCAGATCCCTGAGGGAAGCCATTTGCTACTGGCTGCCAGCTGGGCTTTATGCCTGGGACTTTCAGCCTGGCAGTCCGGCCAGTTTTCCATGTACCTTATTGTCCATATTTCAGCCATTATGTCACCAGTTTGGTGATAAGAAAACTGTGTTGAAGGCATATCTAAAGTTAAGATAAATGACTTTCGCTGCCCTTGCCTTGTTCACAGCACCTGTCACCTCTTTGTGTTAAGCAAAGAATTTGGTCAGGCCCTTGGTAAATCCGTGTTAACTGCCCCAATTATGTTCATTTTCTTCATGTATTTAGAAATAGCTTCTAAGAGGATTTGTTCTGTACTCCTTCCAGGAACTGAGGTTAGGCTGATCAGCCTGCAATTACCTGGATTCTTCTCCTTGCCCTTAGAGATGGGTAGCAGGTCCTGCTGCATGTAGATTGTTGCATCAATCATTTGTATTGAGAAATTGTTTTTAGTACATTCCAGTTAGCTTATGCCTAGCTGTACTGCCCTTCCAACAGATACTGAGGTAGATACGATTGTCAGTTAGTACCAGGGCCTGTGATTTGTGAGGCTTTCTTTGCTGCATCATTATACAGATTTTCGTAGTTGGTTATATGACTGTGGTTTTGAATGTTACTGAAACTTGTGTAATGCTGTTCATATTGCTGAAGTGTCAGCTCTAACAGAAATGTTAATTAAGCATTCTAGTTGGACACGGTCAGATGTATTGTTGTAACTTTAGGCTGCCTTTTTGGAAGATGCTACCCATGTAGTTCATCCTAAGTTGGCATGACTAGATGTAAAACATCCACACAATTTCTATAATCCTTCAGTGATGAAAATCCTGGTATAAATGCTTCTACATCAGTTACTTTTAGGACAGCTTTAAGATATATAATAATAGTTATACACTAAAGGCCTTACCTTCTAGGGACAAACAATGTAACAGAACCAGAAGAAAGAAAAGGTAGGATCAATTTGCTTGTTTCTCCTCCAATCTCTACTTACTTCTTGGTTACAGAGGAGGATCTGGTTCAAGGACTCATAGAAGGGGTGGAGGGTGAGGAAGGAAAGTGAGTTACTGTTTTGAGTATAACTAGAGTTAATACCAACCTAGAATTTTCAGAGCAAGTTAAAGATTTTCTTTACTATGGACAATAGTTTGATAACAGTATTCCATAACTGAATATTTGTGTTAATTATGATTTATTCTTAATAATTAACAGATTTGGTATCTCAGGAAAACGTAAAGATCTTTTGATATTGTTGGTCTTGGCTACTTTGGTTACCCCTTCAAAAAATCATCTTTATCACAGAGGTATAGATGAGTGACCTTTGCTAACATTCCTGTGAGTTTTTCATGCAAGTATTTCTTATTCATTTCAATGAAAAATTGTCATTCAGTATCTTGAAGGTATAATTAAGATCTGCAGTGTGTTGTTTATCTGCAGAGACAGGCATGTTTATGTTCATGTAATGCAGTGCAATATTAACTGTTGAAGAAGAAAAAGGACTGTTTCTGAAGCTCTTATTAGTCCTTCTAAAGCTCTTATTCACAACTCTTACATTAGATCTTTCCAGATTTATGGATTGATGGATACTGCATGTTTATGTCTTGTGTCAGCACTGGAGCAGTTTATCATTTAACACTTAACTCATTGAAGAGTAACGTGCTCTCTCCATATTAGGTCATTTTTTAAACTCTTGTATATAATAAAATATGTACACTATGAATTTATGAAGACAAATTTGAATGAACTTCAAAATTGATTACTTCCTTTTAGACAAAGGAACTACTTTATCTTTTTTATTACTATTACTCTCTGTGATGCTTGGGTGTTCTGTCATTGTCTGTACAGTCCTTGGGGCCTGAATGGTGGTGTAAAGGAGGAGATATGGAAGGAATCAACAAAGTTGATTGTGGTGGTGGTTTGTGTGTGTGTTTTTTTTGTTTGTGTTTTTGTTTTTTGTTTTGATAGAATAGATATTTGCTATCAGTGTATTTCCTGGTATTGGTATATTTCTAATTGAATTGAATCAGGGAATTTAACTACACTAGAACTCTTGTTTAAATGGTAAGTAGCAGTTCAGGTTCTATATAAATAAAGGAAACAAACACCATCTTCTCATAAAGTTCATGATGCTTTTGGTCTATAAAGCCATAATGAACATCTGAGCTCATTCAGCTACTTACTGCAGGGATCTATATCGTCTTTACGTACTTTGGTATGTCATGAGAAGAAATGGACTGTATTTTTCCACATTTCATTACAGAATTAGAAATTTACAAGAAACCAGTAAAATGTAGGCTGGGTAATTCTTGGTAATAATCTAATCTTTTGTTTTAACTTTTTATATATTCCTGCATTCTTGCCTCCTCTCTGTTACTGGTTTGTCATCGCTAGTGTTGGATGAGATGTTTAGGATATGTTTGCATACAATCGCAAGAGCCGTTTCATGCTATGTTTCAACCAGCAGTCTAAGCATGTGTGAAGACAATTTCTTGTACTGTGTGCATTGTTTTGTTCAGGAAGGGTGCTTGCCACTGTGTTGAGGGGCTGTTAGTGAGAAAAGATTAAAACTGTGGTCCTAGTCTTTTCTGGTACCCCTTTTCCCAAACAATGGTTATGTATGTATGTATTTTTGGCCACAGAGGATTTGCCAGAAGGCAGCTCAATCCTGTCAAGTTAAGCATTTAAAGTTGATTGCTTACCAGTGAAAATAGGCTGTCACCCATGTGATTTGGAGTCCAGAGAGAAACAGAGGAGATATTACCCAGTCTGCAACATCAGTTGGAGATTTGCTTTCAAAGGAAATGTAAGATTAGGCTGAGGAGAATGATCTCTTGTTTCCAGGGTTTTGTCTTTCTCTCTCTCTCTCTTTTTTTTTTTTTTTTCTAATAGTTGCTTATTGCATTTTAGGACCCTTGTGTATTAGTCATTGTTCTTGAGAGATGAGATGAGAAGGGAAATAATAGTTGAGAAGCAATCAGAAGTTGTAGTTCTAAATAGAGGTCTTGACAGTTTCTCAATAAAAGGTAATTCAGCAAATTGCCAACACTTCCTGATCACAGCACTGTTCGTAATGCAACAGATAGGTGACTTCAGGCTTGGCAGGCTAGTGATCAGCATCCGATGCATAATGGTCTTCGTACTTTGATATGTATCCACTCTGTCATGTTGCTAATCAGTAGTCATCCCATGTCTGTTTGGTTCCTTGCCCTGCGGCAAGACTTCTGAATGTAAAGAACATCTTACAGGAAAGCTAAATGCACCAATTGCTGCTCTACCACCTCCATTCTTGCCATGTGGGATTAGAAGTTGTAGAGAATTTAAATTATAGGTAAAAACTTAGATTTATAACTGTGTATTTTAATGAATTGTGTTATCAGAAATTTCTGATTTACTTATTTGAGCAATGAATTTTGTTTTGATGCTCTGAATAGCCAAAGATGAATACATTCTGGCTCTGTGAACTTCCTTGCTTGATTCCCCCCGACCCCAACTGTTTTTCTAATGTATGATACAATGTTTCCTAGGAATCTAGCAGTGTCTTAGCAAGATTATGCTTCATGGTATGCTTTTTTTTTAATTATCAGAGACCAGTTAAAATGGCTGTGTGATCATTTCATGCTGGGAGGAGGCCATAGAATCAGGATTGTAGCTGCTGATTATGGTAGAGAAATTCATTGTAACAAGAGAAATTGTGTTCTTTCCCTTAGCATAGTTGGGGTTACATTTCTGTAGCTGTAAGTAAACAATAAAGCTTAACTTAACTATTGCAATGTTTACTGCTTTTAGTTTCTGTGTAACTCCTTGTTTATCAGGACATCAAATACTAGGTGTTCAGATTGTGTATAGATTTGTAATATTAAACCAAATTTATTGTCCTATACATATACAAGTTGTTCTGTTCTTCAGTATTCCTGCCATGTTTTGCACGGTGTCTGAGCATATCTCCATATGCCACCTTTGTATTCCTGTGCCATCGGTCAGTGGTGGTTCTTTGTGTAGAAAATCTTGGGTGGATAATTTTGGAAAATACTTCCACCGTGTGTCTGCTTACCATTAGGTTAGCTGAGTGGTTTTCACAGGTTTGCTTTATAGCCAGCGTAGAAGATGGAGAGGATCATTTGAATGGTGATTAACAACTTCGTTCAGGCTTCTTCTCTGGAGGATTCCATGAACACTGCAGGAGTCTAGGGAGATTGGCTGGCCAAATGAAGTGCCTAAATAGTGTAATGGGATATTTTTCCATTTGTATTGCATATAAGGCCTGAAAGCATCTTAAAACCTCACTTGGCTGTCTGAACAGCCTTAGAGGTGCAGATGAGATCTCTGGTGAAAGGAAATGGAGGTGTGAAATATGATGGCTGTCTGGGGATGTAGCCAGTGGTGAATGATGTATGCAACTTGTACCTTTTTTCCCAAAGCAGTAGTGACTGTTCTCCAGAATGCATGTTCTGGTTATCTGAGTTAATGACTGTGTTCCTCAAAGCTGAGAAATTGCATTCCACAGTTAGTTACTCACGCCTTTCATGTATTTTCCAGCTGTTGACTTGAGACAGATGAATTTTTAGTTACTTTGTATAAATATAGCCAAATTACAATGTCTGAGAATGCTATAGTGAGTCATCAAGAGGACACTTTACAGATACTATGTATTTTGGACCACATCATGCTATTCCTGTTACTTCAGTCTGTAGTTGAAGAAGCAAAATCACAACGTAACTGTTGAAATAAATGAGTTGTGCAATGCCACTTTGATTTTGTAACGCTTGAGGTCAAGACAGTTAAGTTCTGGCGCCTCCTATATAGAGATTGCGTATCTTCTATTTAAAATGCTTGGATGAGGCTGTATATAGAAGACTTTTTGTTTTGTTTTTAGATACATGTATCAAATCTAGTGAAAGAAATTTTTAAAAAGCAGAAAAAGGAAAGTTACCATAGATAAATTGCTACAGAGTACCAAGAAATGGATCAAAGTTACTAGATTTGCTGGTGAAATTATGGGTATCTTCAGATGGTAAGAACAGCTAGAATGTAAAGTAAGTTGTAAATACTTTCAAAAGTCATAGGAATAATCAATGAATACTTTGAAGTTCGTGGGACAAAGATACTGTTCTAAGTTTGTCTGTAAACATAAGCATGTGTTTTTTGTCATCATGCTAATTCTAAAAATATTTCCAATCAAAATGAGACCATAAAATTACATAATCTCAATTCTTATTTACATTAAGCTGTTCGGTTAGAGTTAATGCAAATACAATGGATTGATCTATTTAGAGATGATTTGGAATAACTTCAAGAGTAATTCTGTGTTTATTATGCTTGTAGTCAGCTCTTCATTGATTAGGTTAATTTGAGAGATCAATAAGGGCATTAATCAAGAGCAGTCTACCTTAATCCAGATCAGTATTGTTATATAAGTAGTCCCAATTTATGACCACTGATCTCCATACAATGGTGCAGTGCCAGAATGGCACAACATAAACTGGCTAATGCAGCTTTTCTTATGGAATTTCTGGCTTGCTTTTGAGTATTCACCTATGTACAGTGGCATGTCTACCACGGTAGATTTCAATTATTATCTGTCTGCTACTGACTTGACATCATTTCTGTAATCTCAGTTATAGAATGACCATTGTGTGTTTTGTTTTGTTTTTTAAAATTTTCATTAGCCTCATCCTATGACAGATCTTAAGTTTACGGATAGTACATTTAGTTTGAAATCTTACCATGCCTTCTAAACTTGTTTCGGTTCTGTTTGTGTAGTTTCTGAAACTTTTGCTATTCAGTCTTGTTTTTTACAGGCAAATGTCTAAATTGTAAAAGACTGCCTTTTATCTGTATGCATATGCTCTGCATGTTCTTTGGTGGTTGTCTATGTGTATGCATGCTCCAAGCAGTTTCCTGGTGAAGTGGAGAATTCAGAGAATAATTTGAAGGATAATAAAAGAACTCCTTCCATCTTTGTACTGAACCTCCCTTGTAGCAAGAACTTAGTTTTAAAACTATTGAAATATTTTAACTTAAAATCAAGTTTGATCAGCATTCTAGGAGAGGAAAAAAGGACGGATAAGCAGGAAGTAGGAAAACCTGTTGCTTATTCAGCACATGGCACTCAGATGTGACAAATTCACTGTGATTTGCACTTTCCAGGCCAGACTGAATCACTTGACTGGGTTTTGTTTCATGTCTTGCTGCTGACCTGCTGCTTCCATTTAGCACGTACTCTAAAATGTTGTTTAAAAAATACAGCAGTTTTCCATCTGCTGTTCTCACAGCAGACTTTATAGTTCCGTCTCTTACTTATATCTTTTAGAGAAAAGTAGGTATCTGCAGTCTTTTCTATTGTCAGAAGTATGTGCTTGGGTTTCTTCTTCTATTAGGATTTATAAGAAATGAGTAATTATCTCCAATTTTGTGGCTATTGCCATTTTAAGGTCTGTTTACCTTAAAATTACCAACGAAATGTATGTTGAATGCTTCTTGTTACCAAATAGATGCTAATAGGAATCCCTATTGTGGAAAAACAATCTGTGTTTATATGCAAAGTGCTTTTATATAGAAACAGGTGACCACAGTTTATCAGCATACAAGACACATGAATATCTTAAAGTACTAATTTGAGCATGATTTGCTTGTCTGAAGTTATTTATGTAATGGTGACCCACAACACCCATTTTATATTGCTGCTTTTTTATCAACTCTAACACAATATTTGAAAAGCATTGATTTATAAAAATGTCAATAAAGTATTCTTTGTAGCATAACAAATGTTAATCTGGTTCTATTTGGACTTCTTTGATAGGTTCTTCACCTTTATGAAGAATTATTATAACCTAATTGTTTAGATAATAAGTTGTTATTATAAGTAGCTTGACAAACTTGGTAATAATCTCTGGTGGTTCGGTGTAACAGCAGCCATATGGAACTATAATTTTCAAGTCCCACAGATCTCATTTAGTTTATACTATGTTGGATTATATGTCAAAATTGTTTTCATGCCATCCGTAAGAGTTATTACATTCTGAATTGTTTTACTGTAATTTTACTATAGTTCTCTGTGTCTAGAGATTCTTTCTTCACATCAATTACCAACATTTGATTTCTTGAAGGTCCTGTGTGACTTAATTTTTCCCATATCTCTTTTCTTGTAGGTTAGGTTCTAGGAAATTCTTGAGAAGTCATAGTGATGCTAAAGATGGGGTAACATGCATGTAAGTGAATGTGGTAAAAAGCAGCAATTTATTCAGTTTAGCTTCAGTACTTGAGAGTGCTGTTTTGCTTCCCTACCATTTTATCTTGCTGTAGTACAGCAAGATCCCTCTGTTTCAGGTGTAATTGCCTGGCTTTTCCCAGTGCAAAAGTCTCCTGAGGACAGTTAAATATACTGTCACAGTGACCATGCTGAAAGATAAGAAATGCAAGGAGAAAAGAAGGTGATTAATCCTTAAAAACAAATAGAAGTTAACTGCCTTAAACACTTTTGGGAGAGCACCAAAACTGAATACTTTTCAGAGCCAAAGAGTTAGCAGCTGTTGCTTTTGTAGCCCTCAGTTTTATCTTGTTAATACAGTCTCTTTTTTTCTTCTTTTTTTTTTCCCCCCTTCTTCTACACTAATGCCTGGAGTCATCCACTGGAGTGCCTCATTGCCTTTGCACCCTGTCCTGCTGCTTCCTGTGTGCATAAACCTGTTAATGTGGTCTGAGATTGGCTAAGAGTTTTCAGACAAAGTCTTGACTACTGCAGCCTATGCAGTCATTTTAGAATATTTTGGAAGGGGAAAAGTGGGAAAAATCAAAACAAAATCTGAAGTGGTTGTTTAGCAAGGTAATTCTTGATTCATGGCCAAAACTCTTTTGTCCTTTTGTTTGTTTGTTTGGCCTTCCTTCAAACTGTATTTATTTTCTACTTTTTCCATTTCTCTATCCTTCTCTCATAAAAGCTCCATTGAGAAAAAAATTAAGCACATCAGCGTATGAAGCGAGCAGTAAATTGCAGAACTAATTAAAGACCTTCATAGTCCTTTAGCTTATGTTGTATTCTTTTTTTCCCTCCATATGCCTGTTTTTTCCATTCAGAGTATTCATGATTTTACACTGTTCGATACTGTGGGGGTCTCATGTCAGTGACTGTTGCAGTTCTTAACACAAAAAATAAAATCCATAATCTGGACAGTATGTTATTCTTATCCTTGGTTTTTTGATGATTTTTTTTCAAGGAAGCAATTAAGAGCATGGGCCAAATGTGTGAAAAGATTGAAAATAAAACAGGATTTTATAACATATCTCTGTATATGTATTACCTCACTGGAGCATCTTGCTTGGTAAGGTCTTAACAGCTTTTTTCCCTTTCGCTGATAGATCTACCATTCATTGTTGGTCTGTTGGGCCTTGATAACATTGTTGATACCATCACTTGTAGTGTTGATGTTTTGGGATTTTTTTGGGGGGTGGGGGGTAGTTTTTGTTTAAATCTGCAGGTTTTTTGTTTGCTTGTCAGCTGTAATTTAAAGGTACTACTTCAAGTCATAGCTGTAATACAAACCATGCTTGGGTAACTTGTTTTTCTATTGCAGCATATACAAAGTGTTGGCTGTTCTGTAGAGATTCAGTCAGGACTTCTTGCTGTTTGTTTACTTCAAACTACATTTGGAAAAGTATATTTAAAGAGGTAATATGTGATAATTATATATTCTCTATATAATTATATTATAATAAAATGTGGTAATATGCAATTTTAGGTTCTGATATAGATACTAGATACACTAATAATAGTTCCAGTGGTTTTTAAATTGGCAAAACAAAGTAGTCCATGATTGTCAGAAGGAGAAGCTACTTGCCTATTGCCAGAATTACTTAAGACTACATAGTTTACGGGTAGTAAAATTACATGCTTTAAACATCTGACACCTGGGGGCACCTAAGCCTGTGTAGTTGTCTTACAGGTTACATGCTAGTTCTAAGATCAGTAATCTGTCTTGGTTTCTTTCTGAACTGAAACGTTGTTCTGGAAGTAGATGAAGCATATCTTACAATTAAAATTCAGGCCTGTGCACTGCATGTCCTACTGCTTTATACCACTTAAACAATTTTCCTTTCTGGGTAATCTTCATAGAATCATAGAATATCCTGAGTTGGAAGGGACCCACAGGACCATCGAGTCCAACTCCTGGCTCTACGCAGGACTACCTAAAAATCAGACCATATGTCTGCGAGCGTTGTCCAAACACTTCTTGAACTCTGGCAGGCTCGGTGCTGTGACCAGTTCTGGGGAGCCTGTTCCAGTGCCCAGTCCCCTCTCAGTGAAGACCCTTTTCCTAACATCCAGCCTGAACCTCCCTGTTGCAGCTTCATGCTGTTCCCTTGGGTCTTGTCGCTGGTTACCAGAGAGAAGAGAGCAGCACCTGCCCCTCTGCTTCCCTTGTGAGGAGGCTGTAGGCCTCCATGAGGTCTCCCCTCAGTCTCCTCTTCTGTGTGCAGAGAGCTTTTCATCTTACATGGGTAAAGTCAGGTTATTCAACTTAACAAGCTAATTGATACTCTAATTGATGGAGTTTGCTTTACCCCACGGTATCAGAGACCGTACCATATTGGAGACTGTTAATAGCTGTACCTTTACACTGGCTTTTGTTAGAGCTTTCATTTTGTAGTAGCTTGTCTTGTTTTGGAGAGGTTATGTGTGAGAACTTGTAACAGAGCAGGCAAGGTGTTCCGTCAGTGCTGAATGGCTCTAGCTAAGTGCAAGCTAGGAGTTTGCTGCCATGAGGTTATTGATGATTTTGATATTTTGTTCAAAGTGAAGGTGTTACGATGGGAAAACATGAGTTTTGCGTAGAAGCATGCAGCAGAGAAGCCTAGGTAGAAAAAATATAAAATGCTTTTTTTTTTTTTTTGAAATCTAGGATATCTGATCGAATCAAGAAGGATAAGAAGGATATCCTATTCAAACCCAAAGAAGTTGTCAGGCCTATGCAAGTTAGAATAATGAGAACTGACAGTGGGAAGGTAGGACAGACAGAATAATGAAGTCACTTACAGAATTTGTACAAAAATCTTCTTTTACATAGATGAGAACATTTTGTAATTAAGCCAGAACTATAAGAACTGAGCTTACTGTATTTGCTGTGGTAAAAGCGAGAAACCAAATTTTCATGGCCAGTTACACTCTGAAATGAATATATCCAAGTAAGTAAGTATGGATGTTATTTTTCGTTCTTTAGGTAGACAAAATACAGGATCCTGCTGCACAAAAGGAAAGTAAGTGAGATATTTTAAGTACTCTTGGGATAATGAGACTGGATCCAGCTTTATTACTGATAATGTTTGAAGTGTGGTACTGAAACCACTTGACCATCATTTTATAGTTGCACTTGATAGCAATTAGATAGTTATCATGCTCTTGCCATAGTTTGTTGTGTTGATCATCATCAGTGCTTCTCAGTATCTGTTATATTCACTGTTATTTTCCATTTTATTTTAGACTGAACTGAGGACAGTCCTTAGGGCTATACTTTCTGTGCTGTTGTTTCGGCTACAGTTTCATCTGCATTTGTGGCCTTTAAGCGCTATCTCTAAATAGAAGTATTAACAACACTCTTGGTCTTAAAAATCAACGTTTTGTTAGAAATATGAACTTAAAAACACTTTACAAATGCTTTCTGTATTTAGTTGTAATCTTACCAGGTAGAAAATGTGTTTATGCCTCCCTGAAATAGTGTCTCCTTTGTTTAGATAACTTATTGATGAGATGCTTTCTCATAAGCAAAATAGTCTTGATTCCCATAACATTAGCAACAAAGAGGATAGAATATTGTTCCCCTCTGCCCAGTAGGGTCTTTATATTTTAGTGAGAGAAGATAACGTTTGATCTAATTCTTTGCTCTGTGGGGTCACTGTATCACCCAGGACTACTTTTTCCAGATAAATAAGAAGGTATATTTGAGGAACTCTTGAGAAATCTTGACCTATAGGACCAAATGGGATGCATCAGAGAGTGCTAAGAGAACTGGCTGATGTTATTGTGAGGCTGTTCACTGTTATATTTGCTGAGTTGCAGGTTTTGGGGGAGGCTGGAGATTGTGGAGACTTGGGGAGGATGGATCACGTTTCCCAGAGGGGTTGTCGAATCTGTGCTTTGGGAAGTCTTAAAACCCAGTTACACAAAGCCCTAAGCAACTTGGTCAGAATTCAGTGCTTAACCTGTTTTGAGCAGGATGTTGGACTTAGATCACATAATGAGATCACATAGGTCCCCTCCAATGTAGAATGGTTCCAAGAGAACAGATTTTTACAGATTTGAAATGTCTGTGGGAAAATGGTAGAGTTTTTTTTCCCTCACTCTTGAGATAATCAACATGTTTTATTTTGTAACTTCCCTCTTCTAATAATGAAAAAATTGAAGCAAAACACTTAAGGAATTACTAAAACATTGTCTCAAAATTTTGGTTTGTGTGTTTATCAGTTGGAGAATCTTTTTTTTTTCTTACTAGTACACTTAGGCAAAGAAATATTATGTACTGTCTCAGACTTCTGCAATTTATAAAAGCCATATTTATGCAGAGATACCTTATTGTATATTAAGTACAAAACCAAACAAGCCTTGAAAGAATAACTAGAGAATGAGAATACTGCATTATTGTGGATCTGATAAAATAGTCCCTCCTTTTCTTGCTTTACAAAACAGGGCTGAGACATAATCCACAAGCAATCTTCTGTTAAGAGAATTATGAAGACAGCAGTCTTGATGGTTTTAATGTTACACCATGCTGTAAGACAGGCTACCATATTTACTGAAACATTTGGTTACGACTCTCAGAACAAAAAACTAAAGATGCTTTGAGTTGCAGATGCCAGACACTAGCTAGGAATGTAACAGGTTCTTACCATATGCTTGTAAAAAGTGGAATAAATACACTAATTATCAGTCAGCAAGAGCTGTAGAACAACAGAAATTTGCCCAATGCAGTGTATGAGCCATCAAAATTTCGTCTGTAAGCTATCAGAAGAAGAAAGAGAGAGGAGATTGTCGTGGTGGGGTGGTGGTAGAGATGGCATTAAAGAGAACCTGTGTTTCAGAATTTTAGGATCTTTGACTAACATGTTTTGTTCTAATTTTAAGAACCTTGCTAATGTTTCCCTTTCTCTGGCCTTGGATCAGATAGCTGTTTCTCGGATCTTCAAACTATTGATTAAAAATACCTGCAGATCATATGCCTGAATTAACTTGGCAACTAAATGCATTACAGATTCATGGCTGTCATCACTGTTCGCTCTCATTTCCTCCTGTGATACCAAGAGTCCCAGTGGCTGTGTTACAATGAATGTGACCTCAGGGAGTTCCTATAAAAACTATATTCACAATATCTTTACATCTTCTTTTTCTTCCTTTTAGAGGATTATCGTTGACGTTGCTGTCTAAAATCTTACCTGCAGCTTTATTTTTATACTGTTTACTAAGCTCTTGTAATTCTTCATATTTTTCCCATCTGAACAAACATTTCATGTTCATTGCGGAACCAAGGAACTAACCTGTACACTGATCAATTTGGAGGAAAAAAAAATGCCTGAGGCAGTGCTAAAAAATAGTATATTTCATGAGGTTGAAAGCCAGCTTCGCTAAGGAACTTGATGTTACAGTTTACCATGTAATATTTCTGTACTGTGACATAGTGCAAAAGGCATTAAGGATGTAAGAGAGATACTTCAGAGCGAATCTGCAATAGATTTTAAATCATTAGGAAATGGAGGAAATTCACCTGTTGTATGTATGTATAGTAGAGCAGAGAAACATCCCCATTGCTTCTTTTTCAATTAAATGCTCAGTTTGTTTTATATTCATCTTGTCAGCTGCATAAATGTTGAGTAGTCTTCTAGTTCTGCTGTGTGGGAAAATCCAGTGAAATTATGGAAGGTTCATTGTATTGAAAGGGTGATTTTTAAGTAATAGTCTGAAAAGCTGCTGAGTAAAGGGAATACTTATTAAGCTGTTGTAGTGTTGCCCTTCTATAATAGAGAACTGGAGTGAAGTTAAGCACAGTGTGAATATTTGTTTATGCATTGTGTATCCTTGGATCTGTATATTCTTACTCCATGGGGACTTGTTAAATGTCTTCAAAATCCTTGCAACTTCCCCAGTTTTTTGTTTTTTTTCCTTCTTTCCTCTCCTGTCATTCCTTCTTAGCCACTTACTCATGTATCTGTGGAGATGGCTAAGTAGTTCAAAGAGCAAAGAAAAGCATGGAGGTTTGTACAATATATATACCTCTACTTCTCTTGATTATTTTCTCTCTTTTTTTCCACTTTTTGCTACCAGAATACTGATGAGTGCTTCTAAAAACATAAAGAGCGAGGATCCTTCTGCAACAAATTTTGAAGAATTGAACCTGGATAGCTTTCATGTAGATAGGTAAATACTAATGCACTAACGGGGAGTCTCTGCTTTCATCATATGTATGTTGCAGAAGTGCAGAGTGGCTTCCTTACTTCTCACTGTCTGCTTCAACCAATATGCCCGTTTACAAAGTAAATATCAGAATTTTCTAATGCTTTAAAGTAAGTATATGTGCTGTGATCGAATGCTGTACCCAGTTCCGTGTAGTAAAGCAACACATTGTCCATGAAGGTACAACCTTTTTGGAAAGGTTTTGGGAGGGCTTGGAGTTACTACCTTTGAGTTACCAAGCATTGCTGCGTGTCAGTTCCTTGAGGTGTTCTTTTAAGAGTGCTTGGGTCCCTGGTTAAGACAAATCAATCTCCTTGGCTGGTTAAAACTAGCTGTTACCTTTTCACCAGAACCCCCTATCAAGAACTGTTTCCAATAGTCTAAACATACAGAATCTGTACCAGATGAGTTCTGGGAGAATCTCCTCTGTAAAGCTAGGCTTGCATCTGGTATTACTGCTGGATATCTGATTGGAAGTTTTTTTATTATAACAGATTTCGTAAGTAAGAAATGACTTGCATGTTAATGATGCAACAGTTCTAGCAACTTAGACAACAGCTGCTGTGATACAGAGTTTCTTTGGACACTTGTTATTGAAATAGTATAACTTTCTCCTCAATATTTTCTTTAGCGTTTGGAAAGCCTGAACTCTAGCTTTCTACAAGTGTAAGGACTTCTTCAACTCCCAGAAAGTCCTCATAGGAAACAACTCTGAATCAAAAAAGCAGCGGTCAGAACTTTCCTTGCTCTCACTAGACACTTGCAATCCAGTTGTGTAGTACTTCCTGAAGTTTTATTGATAGGATGAGAGAAACTGACATGGAGGGCTTTGAATGTTTGCCTTTGGAGTATCAGCTGAGATCGCAGGCTGTTGGAATTAGTATAAATACGGTCCTAATCTACATAGTAGAATCTTAAAGAACTTGCTTTGTGTTATTTGTTGTTTCAAGTCATGTTAGTAATTTTGTTTTGCTTATCAGTAAAACAAAGCAGAAACTGAAGATTATTTCCTATGATATAGCAGATACTGCATCTAAAGGACAAAGTCAAGCTTTATGAAGAGGCTTGATGTGAATTCAAAAGCTTGAATTCAGTGCATGAGACTTGTATCATATATTATTGACAAAAGTATCTTAAATGCAGAAATGGTAGAGTGAAAATA
The DNA here is from genome assembly GCA_013399475.1 of Chauna torquata. Taxonomy (NCBI): domain Eukaryota; kingdom Metazoa; phylum Chordata; class Aves; order Anseriformes; family Anhimidae; genus Chauna; species Chauna torquata. The sequence goes on along the minus strand of VXAL01002055.1, from coordinate 31,169 downwards.
GATATTACTGGCTTCTCTGAAGATCTCTCTTACATATATTACGTGGGGGGGAGGGTATATTCATATTCTATTTAAAGATGTGACTATCCCAATAAGCATAAAGCATTAAAAAAGAGAGAAACAAGCATTTAGATAAGTAATGCAGCAAAAAGTGGCATTTTTTTCTTACAGATTGTGTAGTGTGTCTCTAGGTAATAAAATATTTGCTGATGTTTCTAGAACACCAGAAGTTGTAGAGGAGTGCTCAGTCATGTGATATGCAGAAAGTGACTGGCTAATATACAATTACACCTCTGTGTTTTTTGACTATGATTTTAAATAAAGTCATTTTCCCACACTTACCCTAATTCCCTTAAGCTGACCAGAAAATCCTATTTACTGTCCTAGAGAAAGGTTTCCTGTGACCTTTTAGACAGCGATTCTGCTCGCGGTCCAGAAGAGAAGAACTGAAAACCTGAAAAGCTCACTGTTTGATTCATAACATTCTTACTAAATACTATTATTGTTTCTAACTCAGCAGCTCCAGTGATCTCAGAGGTGGTGAGTGAATGTGATGTCATTTTCACTAAGAGAGTGTCGATAGCATACAAAGAGGCATTTTATCTTGGGCGTACTAGCTAACTGACTGCACCAGATTTTAGAGGCTCTGTGTCTGGGGACAGACTGTATGCGCTTGTCTTCCAGTAGCAGGTGGACCATTCATCTTCCCACATACTACAATTCATGGACAGATTTGGTGGACCTCTGTCAGAAGTCTGTCACAACTACATTAGAAGTTGACAGAAGCTGAGCTTCAAGTGAACCTGCTGTGGTCTCAGTGAAGCAAAATTTCTCATCAAAGCGGAAGCATTTCATATTGGGCGTTCCCCTTAGGGTATCTTCTCTTACTGTGTATGTGATACTTCTAGAGCACAAGGCCCCACTTGGAGCACTGCATCCAGGTCTGGGGCCCCCAGCACAAGAAAGACATAGACCTGTTGGAGTGGGTCCTGAGAAGGGCCACAAAGATGATCAGAGAGCTGGAGCACCTCTCCTATGAAGAAAGGCTGAGAGAGCTGGGGTTGTTCAGCCTGGAGAAGAGAAAGCTCTGGGGAGACCTCATTGCAGCCTTTCAGTGCTTGAAAGGGGAATTATAAAAAGATGGAGAGGGACTCTTTACATGGGCAGATACTGATAGGACAAGTGGGAATGGTTTTAAACTAAGAGGAGAGATTTAGATTGGATGTTATGAGAAAGTTCTTTACTCAGAGGGTGGTGAGGCACTGGAACAGGTTGCCCAAGGAGGTTGTGGATGCCCCATCTCTGGAGGTGTTCAAGGCCGGGTTGAATGGGGCTCTGAGCAACCTGATCTAGTGGGTGGCATCCCTGCCCATGGCACGGGGTTGGAACTAGATGATCTTTAAAGTCTCTTCCAACTCAAGACACTCTGTGATTCTATGATACATGGTTCTGTTATGTGATGGTGTCAGTTCTGCGCAACATAGTATCATAATGAAAGCAAGGAAGAATAGTATGAAACACAGGTAGGAAATAAGCATATATGCTGTTACAGATGTGATTCAGAATACTGACATTTCAAATTTAAATGTTTGCCATGTAATGAACTATTGTTTTTTGGGTCTTTGTGTGTATTGCTGCCTTAGGGATTTGTTGAGGCACTTGAAATAACTGAGGATAATTCTTAGTGCTTCCGGGTTCATTTAAGTTAGTACCATTTCATGCAAGATGTTTCTACTAGTCAAAGAAACATAACTTGGGTGACTGTGACTTCATTAAAATTCCTAAAACTGGACAAGTGCCACATCTCCTGAATTTCAGTGGAAATTCATTGCAAGAAACCAGAGGAGTGTAGGTTCCCATTTGCCTGCAGCATGAAAGCCTCCTTCTGCCAAACCAATGTGTTTTGTTATATTAAAAAACATTGTTCCTGCTGTGTTGTTTTATGCCAAGTGTTCCCTGTGGTTGGGCATGCAGGCTGTAACTACCTTCTGACAATTGCATCAGAGCAAATGAGCTGTGACACTGCTTGCCTATTTTTAAATAAGCTCAATGTTGTCCATCTAATGAAGTGCTAAAGCATACTGTGCCTGTGGGAAATGCAGGCTTTGCATGAAGAGTAGTTAGGAAGAAGTTTTAGTTTTCTTAAAAAACAAAAGTAAAAACAAACAAAAACAAAAAACACGAAAGTATGTGTTGTCAATGCTGCAATAAGCAGCTGCTGTTTAACTTAAGCCAGTTCTGAGTTGCTGATCTTTAGTCGGAATGGGTGGCATTGATAATCTTGAAGAATTATGTATTGGCTGTGATAAATATGTTAACCACATTTAGGGAGCACTTCTGAAAATGGAAGCATGGAACTTGTTGTCGTACACAGAGGTAACATTTCTTACCTGTATAATGGGAGTGTATGGCTGTGCTGTGGATAGTAGACTAGTGAGTGTATGAAGACTTGAAGATCACCACAATTTAAAGTAAACCTAGCTTGCTTGATTTAAATGACATCCCATTTAAGTGAATAGTGAAGTTTAGTTAAGAGAAGCTCTGGTTTCTATTTAATTGAATATTTGCCCCATGATCTTTCACATGACTTTTGGCTTCCATACTGAAGTGTTTGGATTTTGGCTGCTTGAGGTTATGTCCTTATTCCTCTGCGTGTTTAGCAACTGCTCGTTTTGTTTTCACATTTTTCATTAATCTTTTTTACTTTATTTGAAAGTGTGCTGATAATCTGTTGTAGGTCTGGAATTGCAGTAACTGGCATTGAAGGGCTACTGTTTTTCTGTAACCGATGCAGCTGATTGATATGCATGTGATCGGTATCTAATGGCATCGTGGCGAGGGTTTTCAGAGCACCTTGCTGAAGGTGATGCAATCATCATAGTTATATGCCAGTTGTATTTGTAGTGGATATATATCTTATTTTATGATTCTTTTGTTGTGAGTGATGCTGCCTCAATTGGAGGTAATTTGCATCTGTAGAGAAAAAGTGCAAAATGGATGTTGAATCAGTAACTGCCTTTTAATATTGTTATGTTGATAACATATTTAACGTTATTAAAAAACATGTTGCAGTAAACAGAAGTTGATTTTTTAAAAATTATTTGGATCTAACAGATACCTTATTTAGAGCTTCACAGGTAAAAATTTCAAGAGCAGTAACCAATTCTCACATGCACAAATATTTAAGCTTCATGTTGTCTTCTGAGTGAGACAAAGCATATATAAAATAGATGAGGTGACTTCACAAGTCTCCCAAAAGGTCAGATCAGAGTTGGAAATAGAAAGTGTTTCTCCCACATCCCCATTGCAAGGATAGTTTTGTAGAATAGTGTGGGTTTGCAAAATTATAAAACAGCAGGAATGGGTAATATGGGAAAGAAAATGTAGAGAACCCAACCTTTTTGTGGGCCAGTGTAGGCTAGATTATTTCATGACGAGGAATTATCATCAAATGGGAGAACAATCTCCCTATAAAGAAATTCAATATTGCAGTCCCATTAACCATTAGAGCACTGGGATAAATCATTTAAAGCATTTATAATCAGATAAAATAATCTGGTTATAAGTGGGTTGAAGATGAATATAGCCAAGAAGGGGCAGCATGCCATGGGAGGTCCTTCAGAAATTGCTCATGGCAAGAATGTCATGAGCAGGAATAGGAATATTTCCTTAGAATGATCAAGTCAACAGTAGCAGCTTGTTCATTGATCACTTATATTTGGAGAAATTTTTCAAACAGCTTCAGATTTTTAGATAGGTAAATTCATATTCTTATATTGAAAGTAATTAAAGCCGGTTTGTAACAGCTGTAAAATCTGAGATGGGGAGTCTCTTAGTTTTGCGTATAACAGCAGATTTTTAAAATTGCTATTTGAAAAAGGATTGGAAGTAGCTCACCTGACGTGTGTTCTTGTCTGCCACACTTGTATGCGTTATTTAGGCAGCTGTATGAAATAGCGCACTGGAAGTCTTTGGCCTGCGAAAATTAAACTTGCATTTTAAAAATCAGACTTGATTTGCAATGTGCTTTTCTAAATACGCCACTGCTCTCTTACTGGTGCTACAGCTAGATAGAAAGCTTCATTGATAAAGCTTTGTGTAATGGGGTGCAAAGCAGATGCCAGTATGAGCAGTGAAAATGCAACAGGTCAGGCCTGAGATGATAATCGTGCTTCTCAGCTCATTAGCAACTTTCACTTAGGAGGATCAGAACATTTGAAATGTTAATTAATTTTTGTAATACCTATGTGAGCTGCAAGTGCAGTACTGTTTCTGCATTTTGTAGGGAGTAAACCAAAGGAAAAAAAAGGCTAACAAAGTAGTCCAGTGAGCTGTTGACCAAGCCAGAAATAACTTAGATGTCTCGTACTCCTACTATTCTTTAAGAACTAATCCGGTTGCTTTCAGCGTGTGTATGGAGACTGCAGAAGAGAGAAGTATTAGTGCTGTACTTCAGAATACTGTGACTGGTAAACAAGAAAACTGAGTTTATTCCTCTTAGTCTTTTGTTCACTTGGTAGGACCCCATTGTTTCTTTCAGAAAATGCTTAGAGGTCTGCAGATTGAGACATGTTGAAGAACAGCAAAGCTGCCGGCAAAAATACTCCGGCAAAGCTAGCCTTGCTGAAAGAGGATAGGGAGTTCTGGAGACAAAGGGTGCAGCTAGCTAGCAGGAGATGAGGTGCATAGCAAATCTGAGAGGGTGTGTGAGTAATGACACAGCCATAAGGAGTGGAGCACTGGAAGAGCTGTTTTCTCTTTCTAGCAACAGGTGTGAATTTACAGTTGAACATCTGTGGAGACTCTTATGTCCAGTTGTAACCTTATTAACATCTGGAAGTGCTTTTCTATTGAGTCCTCCCCGCCAAAACCTCCAGTCATAGGTAATTTTTGGATTTGGGAAACTTACACTTCGCAATAGTGAGAAGTGAATAAAAGAAAAGAGTTAAATTGGAAAAAATGTCTGCTTTGGCTCAGATATGCTTTTTTTTTTTCCCTCCAGCCTTGGAAAGAAAACAACTCCTTTGGTTATAGGCATTAAAGGGGAGAAGAGGCAAGTACAACCACTTTTGTTTGTTTGCTTAAAGATGTAATTTGAAGTGTGTTTTGAGATGAAAATGTGATGTGAATGGATCAAGTAGATTGGTACAGTGACGAAGCAGAGTTTGAGATGGCAGAATATCAGTAGGTCTTTGTGCTAAATTTTTGTTCTGTCTGAACTTGACAATGCAGCTGTATTATTTGCGACATAGAAAAAGTGGAACAGGAATGTTGTGATTTAGTCCAGGCAGGCAGCTCAGTGCCACACAGTCAGTTGCTCACTCTCCCCAGGTGGGATGGGGGAGAGAATCAGAAAGGTAAAAGTGCGAGAACTCATGGGTTGAGATAAAGACAATTTACTAGGTAAAGCAACAGTTGTGTGCGCAAGCAAAGCAAAACAAGGAATTCATACACTCCTTCCCACGGGCAGGCAGGTGTTCAGCCACTGCCAGGAAAGCAGGGCTCATTGTGCATAACGGTTTCTTGGGAAGACAAACGCCATCACTCCCAACGTCCCCCCCTCCCTCCTTCTTTCCCCCAGCTTTTATTGCTCAGTGTGACACCATATGGTGTGGAATATCCCTTTGGTCAGTTTGGGTCACCTGCCCTGGCTGTGTCCCCTCCCACCTCCTTGTGCACCCCCAGCCTCCTCACTGGCAGGGCAGCACGAGAAGCAAAACAGTCCTTGGCTCTAAGTAAACACTGCTCTGCAACAACCAAAAACATGACCACTATTTTCATCAAAAATCCAAAACACAGCATTGTGTGAGCCTCTATGAAGAAAATTAACTCTGTCCCAGCCAAAACCATGACAGGAAAGTAGCTCTTTTCCCTTAAATAAACAGTTTCCCTATTCCCCTGTAATTGGAAGCTAACACCAGCTTGAGGTTGTTGTTTTTTTTTTCTAGCTGTGGAGTTACTCCTGATGGATTTTTTCCTGATAAACTCTGGAATTGATGTCTTATGGCAGAATAAAGGATGTGTGTATTGCTCTTTAGTTAGCCAGTTAGACTATTTTCCTCCTCTCTTATTCTTTTAAGGGTTAGCAAATATAAATATATAAATACTTACATAAAAGCTATTAAAACATTTTAAATATTTAAATATATAAATATAATCTTTTAAGTCTCATGAGCACGAATCAAGCTTGTCGTATTCCAGTCTAAAGCAAACTGCTAAGATGTGTTTGTGGGAGGGTGCTAGTTGAAAGAGCAAACACTCTGTAGATAACCTTATTTTATCTGAATTCTTTTATCTAGTTTGGTCAGCTTTTGCAAAAGCTCTCTTCCTGTAAAGACAGTCCATAAAATACAAAACATTCAATATCAACAGGTCTGCCTTTTAAGAGTCTACAGGAGTTTTGTTCCTATCTTAGGTAGAATAAGGCTAGACTGAGACCTTCGGAGAACATCAATCTGTTCTAGTTTAACTGCAGACTTTCCCATGATGTATTTTGTTAATTGATGTGTGTAAGTACACATGATATTTGAAAGCAGATGAAGGTTGCTTTGCTTGTCATCCGAGTTATCCAGGTGCAAATTGTTACTATGCAGCTGTGTTTAAGGTAATGCTGATTCTGAGTTTTATAGGAAGCTTTGCTGGCTGGAGTTTAGGACTTAGGCTAAAATAGAAATGTTGTCTCCAGCTGGCATAGCACCTGAGTGGAAATCCTGCATTTTCTTCTCTTACCCTGTTCTACTCTCACTGGTGTGTAGGCTTGAAGATCGAAAGAATGGGGTCCTTCTACTGTTCTCCAACTCTAATTAGCTAGTTTCTTGCGAGTTCTAAACAGTTAACAGTTTTGTTCTCAGCAAATACATGTGGGACCTCTCGACATTTGTGTTTCATTGAAACACTTCACTGTTACACAGTAAGAAATGTCAAAACATGTTTTTAAGTGTCACATAAAACTTTATTTGCTTTCACGTTTGTTTTGATTCATATATGACTTTCATGGAGCTCTTGTTCTCTGAGCATGAACAGAAGCATATGCATTGCTCAGTTATTTTAATTGTAACTTTTTCATTGCATTTAGTGTGATAGTCACTGAAAAATTGGTGATTTGTCCTGTAATACCAGTGTTTTATTCAAATAGGTGCTATTTCTTGTCTCTTCTTAAAATGGCACAATTTATTATGAAAAATCTTAGCCCCAAAATTTACCTGTAATCTAATTTGAGGGATATTACTGTGTAGTCTATAAAGTAAAATCAAATGTAGTTGATGTTGCATAAATTACCATTATTGGCTATGTTCAGAGTATTGCAGGTAACTGTTAAAGCATTTGCTGGTTTTCCATTTTTTTGTGGCTTGTGAAATGTATGGCTTCCTCTGATTAGGATGTTTCTATTGCAAAATAACTTATGCACACTTCAGAGTTTTTATTTGATCTCAGTTACTTTTATGGGAAAATCACAGCTTTTGAGACTTTAGCATTTTGTGTGTTCACCAGTTTCTCAGTAGTGCTCCGTCCAGCTTGAACAGCTTCAAAAGCTGCAGAAGGATTTCACTAGGTATTAGGATTTCACTTTGTATCTTACTATCTCACATATCCTACATAGTATCTTACTTATGTTGGTATCTTGCTTGTCTAGTATTACCCTAAAATGAATATTAGATATGTTCTGCCACGGAAATTCATAATAAATCAAGTATTCTTGTTTAGTTTACTTAAAATCCACCCTCAGTGGAATCATGAAGGAAAGAAAAATACCAAAGCCTCTAGTAAAAGCAGTTGTTAAGAAGATATCAAAATGAAGAAATGTACATGTAAAGCACAGTGTTTAAGAGCTTCTGAACTTGCAGGGTTTTTTTTATGCATCCTCCATGGCTTTTATAAATGCTAATAGGAGTGTAGCTTTTAAAGGGAGAAATCTCAAGAGGTAGAAAAGATCTTTGGAAGATAAGAGCTTAATTCACAGAATTCCTGTTTTAAACATGTTTAATAGTCAAACCCAGAAGTTCTACAGTAAAATCCCCCTTTTCAAAAGATGCATGAATACGTTTTTGCACTTCTAAAAATTGGAATTGTTAAGATCTAAAAGGGATGAAATTATTCTTAATTTACAAGATTGCTTTGGACATAGAAAGTGTTCTCCTTTCTACTGTAAAAAACATTGTATAGTTTTTATTATTATTATTTTGACTACCTATATAAAGACATATGCACAGCATTTTTTCTTCATCTGCTACAGAGATATGTGCATTATGCGTTTGGGCCAAAATATTATTAAATTTGTGGATGCCAGTAGTGCTAGCACACTGGGTTAGCACCTAGGAGTTGTGGATATTGTGAGAAAGGGTAGACAAACTGAAACAAGATGAAGGAAATAAGAAGAGCACTTTATTAAAATTTAAAAAAAAAAAAAGAGAGAGGAATGGGTGGAGGGTAGAGAGAGAACAAATGACAGATGCTGAAAAATTCCAGGAGATCCAAAAATGGGAAAGAAAAATGAGCGTTATAGACAAAAACACAATTAATGAAACCAATTTTGAGTTGGGATCTTTTTATATAATCATTGATGTTTGATGTCAGACACTTCAGTAAAAAGATAAGAAACCTTGTGTAATTTCTTTGCTATTGTTAAATTGAATGCTTTAGGAAAAAGAGCTCTGTAATGGTAGTTGTAAATCTTAAATCACGGTTGTTCTTTAAAGCAGAACATTACTTCAGTAAGAAACATGTCCTTTCCAATTCTGACCTTGCTGCCTTAATTCCTACAAGAAACTTAGAAATGTCAGTTTTGCGTGATTGGAAGTTGGGAATGATTGTTTTTATTGATAGAATCAGTAATGCTTGTTGTTTATTTTCCAGAAGTGTTTGCTTCAGTGACGATTTCAATCGAGTGAATATATTTTTTCTTAATTTAAGAAGGGCAACTGGTTTCATTTAACAGAAGAATAGCTGTGTTAAGTATTTCAGACTTTCCTTGAAAAGAAAGCCTTATTTCTCACTCCCAGCTAATATGTGGTAGCTGAAATCTGAACTGATGGTACTGTTCTAGTAAACCTTGTTATTGAGTTACTGCATCAGTTAAGAAAATAATTTAGCTACAAAGTGGACAATAATGCTGTAATGTGCATCCTTTGGAGAGATTTGATATGTTATTTTAAGAATAAATGAATATGAACGTGACCTAGTAATATTCTGTAAAATTCCACTGCTGTTTTTCACATGCCAGTTGATAAGGTGAAAATAAGCATCTTCCCTGAAAAAAGTTGCAGTATTCCAAGAAGTAAACTATTTATCATGATGACAATTCAGAGCGTTTAGACAGGTTTCAGAACAGTCCTTCGTAAGAATGGCATTTCATAGATGCACATGATCAAAAGCATATTCACATGGATTATAACTAGAATTGGGTTAGGATGTTGGCTCGTCGTCAATCTGCATTTGTGAGTGAATAATGTGTATAAGCTGTCTTTTAATTCTGGAGGTCAAACTGATAACTGTTTTGCTTAACCAAATCCATGTCTTTAGGTTTTCTGGCATAAAACTGTTTTGTTGTTTTTGTATCACAGTGGCAATTAAAAATATTTCAGATATTCTTCCCTCCTCCTCCTCTTTTTCAAAGAAACCCAACAACTTTTACTAGAGCTTTGCAGTTATTTTTAGCAGAAACACAATTAAAAATTTGGCTTGAGAAATATTCCAGAAGCCTAGGTCACTTTTTTTGTTTTTGTTGCGGTGCTGAATTTGTCAGAGAATGATTCTTTTGCCCCATTTTTTTAAAATTTACTTTTCATAGTTTGTTTTAAAAAAAAATTGGGGGGGGAAAGGGACGGAAAAAATGTTTTAAAAAAAAAAATCAAGGTGCGTACATGGAGAATAGAAAGATACCTTCTCAATTAACAGGCTGATGTTCTGAAACATTACTTTTGTATAAAGTTTAACATTTGGATGTGTTCAGTGAAGGACTCCTGAATTGCGCATACATTTCTTGCAGCAAAAGTCAATATCAGTTGAGGGTATAGAAGGAGTGATAAGTTTGTCCTTCCACTTCTAGTGGGTGTTAAATGTAAATTGTAGGATGTTGCCATTGCTTATTAAGAGCTAGATGGTGAGCTTCAGTCCTACTCACCTACTATGACTGTTGAAAATCAATTTAACTGCCACTTAGTCTTCAGCAACAAATACAGTTTTGAAATAGACTAGTCAAGAATTATGTTATGCAAGTTGCCTCTTTATCGATGACTTTTCAATAACTTCATTAAAAACGAAATGATCTAGATAACAAATCCTTCATTTTTATCACTCTCGTCCATTGTTAGGTTAGTGAGCTACTTTGAGATCTTCCCTGAGAATTATTTTTAATTCTTGTTGCTTTGAAAGGGTTTTGCTGTTTAAGCTAACTTTTTGTAATTTACCTCAGGCTTTTTCAGAAATATGATTGAACATAATATTGTTACTCCACCTACTGTTCTTATTATCTTCAGTGTTTCTAAAGAGGTTAAAAAAAATTGGTTAGTTTCCTGGAACTGCATTTTGAATCAAATTTTGTTGTCTTCCCTATCAACTTTTAGTTTATACTGTCTTTGCAGTTGGTTTATAGAAGTAATTTTTTCAGTGCTTTCATGCCTCTCCTTTTCAGGAACAGAGGAGATAACTGCTTCTGGACGTGAGGTTGTCACTGTAGGATCCTGTTTCATGATTGTGATTCATTCTTTCCCTTCTCCCTTTTCTTCATGTGGGAAATATTTTCAGAGTACATCTGTCATTCTTCTTTCTGAACACAGAACTGAGAAAATAATTGTATTGTAGGGAATGTGCTGAAATATATGCAGATACAGCAAAAACTTATTACAGATGAACACAAAACCCATTCACACATTTGCTTTGCAAACAAATTTGGATTCAGTTTTATCCTTTACACTGCTCAGATTCATGCAAGTAGTATTTCATCTTTTGTCCCATAAACAGATTTGTACTTAAGTGAAGACTGTAATGGGAAAGGACTGTGGTTTTCCTTGTCAAGCGTGAATATGCATAGAATCCTTTCTCCACGAAGTTGCTGTCCTTGTCCTTTATGTGACCAACTCTGTATTTTGAAGTTGTCTAGCTTTTTTCTATCTTTTGAACAGACTGTGTTTTTCAGAGCCTGGACTATTTAGTTTTCTGTGCTTTGTACATTTGTGTTGCTGCATAAGGGGACATACTGCTATCACTAGCTACCTTGCTGGAGGACAAGAAGGGATAGAGTAGGAAGATAGAAGAAATCTTTAGCACAGGAACTAGCAGGTAAGGTGGTGGAGATGGAAGGGAGCACAGCCTACCCTGTGCTCTATTTTCAGAGCCAGCCCCTCATTATATTACAGTGCATGTAAATACAAAGAAGATCTCAGTCTCAGATTTTTTTTTTTTCTTTTGCTCTCTAGAATTTTTGTGTACCTCTGTGAAGGCTGATTGAAATAGCTTTTTATTTGCTCTATCCTATGTAGTGTCTCTGGATGCGAAAGAACACTGCAGCAATGGTGAAATAATCACTGTTACCTGGTCTGTAGCTCTGATTTTGCCAATTTCTCAAGACCATGCTTCATTGTTATAAAATGGAATATGAATTCAAGAATATTATTCCTGTTGCTGGTACTACTTTTAATTCAGCAAAGAATCTTGGATCCAAGTAGGCAACAGATTTTCTCTAGGGTGTGCAGTTTATGAACAGAAGACAATAATATTGTAGGTTTTTTTGTTTGTTTTTAAAAGAGTGTGCCTAGATATCATACAGAAATATCTAAAAGACTGTTAAAATCTCAAAAATCAAACTGGTTAATTATTGCCTGATGTATTTCCCTTAGACATAGGGTGTTTTTTTTTCCTGCTTGCTTTTAACACTTAGTGGCTTTATGGAATTATGCGCATGCACTTAAAGGTAAAATTTGGACCTGTTATGATTTGTCATTTATTAAATATCCTTCATGAATCTTACCGGAAGAGCTCTGTGCTGGGCATAGGCTTGTATTTTTGCATCTTGGGTTTGTATTCCCAAAAGCAAAAAGCAAGCTGTCGGAGTAGTGTATGCAGTATGTAAATGACAACCTGATGTAAATTAAAACCAATAAATATTTACAAGATATTCCAGGAGAGTATTTCTCCCAGGCAGTTGCTTTTAGGCTAAGTCGAATTTGGAACTTGTATGGAAGAGAGAGCTAAGTTACTTCTTTCTTCTACTGATTCTAGACCAACTTTGTACCAGTCCAGCTACTGAAGGATGCAGATTTTCAGGGCAGGTTACTGATTCCAGGTGGCCGTTGTAGATGTTAGAAATTCCTATAGTTGCAAGTTAGTCCAGCTATACTTGCAAGCAAATTGTAAGGGGAGCATTAGTTGTTCATTTATACTAACTGTGAATCTCCTTGTGCTAGGCTGGGACAAGCTATGTAAATGGTCCTAGAAAAACCCATTATGTTTTTTTTCCTTTATTGTGTTGTTTTGCTTGTTGTGATTTTAAATCCAGAAGGAAGCCTATACAGTACAAGAAGATTATTGCTCAGCATAGTGTTTAAAATATTTTTCAGTGATACTATATTTTTAGGTTACAAAGACAAAGTAACATCAGGAGAAATAGACATACAAATATTTTCCCTTTAATTTTGTGAAGGGATCATTCACTGTGCCTCAAACAGAAACGGAAAAAAACATTTAACAATGTTCATGCAGTCTTTCAGCATATGTCCCTATTCAGTGGTCAAAATGTTAATGTCTTTGAGGAAAAAATAATCAATGTGAAGGATTCAGTTTTTTAACGCAGTGTGCTATATAGGCAAAGCTCAATGCCCTTGACAGAATTTTCCACAGAGTAGAAAAATGAATTTGACTGTAGATGTTCTAGCTGAAGCCTACAGCATTTCAAAAGTCAGTTCTGTTTTAGAAGCAGGCTTTTTCTTCATTTTTTCCACATACTAAACTCGGATTTATTCTGATTTGTAATACTATTTACACATGAGTATTCACTTTCACTTACAAACTTCCCAGGTAGGTTACCAAATGGGAATTCTGTTGCTGCTCTACTGTCTCAGCTGCTGGAAAAGCACAGGAACTCAAATGTATATGCAAGTAACTGTTGTACTTAGCAACATAGATGGTGAATCTTAGTGCAATCAAGATTTTTTTGCTTCATCGTGCTTTAAAAAAAAAAAAATCTTGAGGAAGGAGAGGGCTCTGACTATAGTTTACAATCCTAGAAATAAAAAGTTGGAGGAGATCTTGCATGAGCATTTGCTTTGAGACAGCTTGTATATGCCCCCACTATCTCTGACAGATGTTTAAGCAAGGTGTTCTTGGGCAATCCAACAGTGAAGAGGGAGGAGGAAGCTTTGAACAAACCACTTCATTTGGTGAGTGCCTTGAAAAGAAGGGATGTTGTCAAGGGTCCCAGCCACTGGTCACATGTTCTACTTTATGGAGGAAAGTTCTTTGTAATAATTAGCTCATATTGCTGCAATTCTTTTCAAAATCATAAGGAGCTAAAGTAAACATTGCTGTTTCTAACCCAGATGCATCTTGAGGACTCTTTGTTCCTTCTGTCATCTTCCATTTCTTCCACAACTCCAGACGCTTGTAATGTGTTTATGGCTTCTTCCAACTCAACAGCTGTATCATAGACTGTCTCTAATACTGCTGCTGCTTCATCATTTGTTTCTTGATACAATTCCTTGTGATTAGAACTCCTGTTCTATTCCAGTCTAATTTACAGATTCCTTCCCATTCTTTGTTTCTGTAATTCTCCGAGTTTTGTCTGCTAGTCTATCACTACATCCTCTTTATCTGTGCCAGTCGTTTCCCGACTGTGTTGCAAAAGGGAAGGAAGATAAGCCTTTATAAACGTGTGTACCGTAATATCTTTCCATTCTTGAACGTCTAGCCTCAACAATTTATGCTATAGGACTTTGATGCAGGGAAGTCCTTAGAATTTGATCTCTTTTATTTTGGGTCATGCTTTTGTCCCATACTTTGCACATATCACATAGCAGCTCTGCTCTACTCATTTGTGAAATGTTTACTATTTACCTAGCTCAGAAGGATAAAGTATAGATCGTGATGTCTCATTATTTTGTAATGGCTGCTTTGAAAAGGAAGTAGTGTATCGCATTGAGTTATCATAAACTAGATTCTGCCATATATCCAAGCACTAAGCAGAGCTTTACCTTCCAAATAATCACATAAGCAGAATTCTCATTTAATATGGCTTTCACTACAGAGTAAGGGCAGGAGATTCAGAAATACATTGTAAAGCTCAGGAGATCTAGCTTGGCTATTCTCAATATCAAAGCACCTGATTTTTAAATGTAACTCTCTAATAGTATTTTAATATTATATTTTCAACATTCTGTAGAATTTCAAAAATGCATTGTTAGATTACATCCAAAAACATAAGGAGCTGTGTGTTAGACATGATTTTTCTGTCGTTATGGCTGATTGGTAAGGAAAGTCTGGCTTGAATTTTCTTGATGTCATTAAAAACAGTAACCAAGCATCCATTGGCAACAGTGATGTGGGACACATTGTTTGAAACTAACCTCAGGCTGTTGCTTATTGTATCTTTTCAAGAGAAAAAGGGAGACTGGGGAATCAGCTCCTGTAAATTGTTTGCCTTCTTATGGTTTCTACCTTTTCCAGATGATCCTCTTGCTGCTGCCTCAAGCTAGGCAGCTTCCTGAGATATGCACCAACTTTATGGAGGTCAAAAGAATTTAAAAAGAAAGAAATAACTTTAACAAGAGAGCTGGCTCATAGTATATAATTTAAGTTGAACTAAAATCAACATTCATGTGTGCAGAATTGCCCCTTCCTATCAGAAATGAACAGCATTGGGGTTGGCAGGAACATTGTGAGCTTTCCCATCACATCATTAATTCATCTGAAATACACTGTGTTTCACTGTGATAAGTGATCCTAAGAAATTAATCTAGTAATAATGTGCAGGGCATAGAAATTCTGTGATCCTACCCCCAGAACATGAGCCAAGTGTTTATATTGGTAGTAGCTCCTTAAGCAAAGTTCAACTGCTAACAATCTGAATTTTATATGTGTTCTTTTACCTAAGGGTAATAAAGATAAGTTCATGTTCTGTTTGTATGCTTGTATTCTTTGCAAAGAAGAAGTGTAAAACACTTTTCTCCCTCTTTGCCTGACCTTTTCTTTTGCAAGTGGAGTGCAAAAGAAACCCACCTTTTTTTTTTTCATTTGTTTTGTTTTGTTTCATGGAATGTAGCAGATGCAATGTGACCGAAGAACTGATACTACATTTAATGGCTATAAAATGAATGCCTGCAGTCTTAAATTTTTCTTGTTTCTTACAATTTGCACCATTGTGATTATCAAAAGAGAAGAGAGTAAAGGATTTCTGAAATAGTAGGATTTATGAATCTTAGGTGTAGAAATATCTAATTTGTTAGGTTATTAAATAGGAAGGCTTTATATAGTATGTAATTTTTAATCTGAGCCATATAGAATGGGATGAAATTACTTGTCTTATGGCTGTCAATGGTGTCACTGTTTAGAACAAAACCCAAAACCAAACAAAAACCAAACAAAGAAAAAAGACTTCTCCTATGTCTCTGGTACCTGCTCTCTTCCATACTTTTTTGTGTACTCATATGCTTGAAGGCAGACATTGGAAAATATGGATAGACAAGGTGGAAATTGTGAGTTATAATCAGTAGTTGCAGATGACTTTCGGGGATGATTCTGGCTGTTGTCCTTATTTGTTACATAAGCCTTTGAAGAGTCTCTACCTAGTAAGCTGGTTGTTACTTCCATTTCTTCATCATGATCTTTCACACAAAGGCAACAACAACAACGACTTTAAACTTACAAACTTATAAAACAAATGCTGATATGTTTCATTTGTGTCATTATAATTTGCAACTTTGCTGGTAAGCTGAATCCTTATTGCAGGTTCTATGGAATCTAGTAGCCCGGTAGCACGGACACAGTTTTAGATTAAAAAGTCATAGTTAAATATTGGAAACCCCTGTAAGATTTTTCAGGGTATGAACTACCTGTTTTAACTTAAAAACAAATAAACAACAACAACAAAAAAACCCCTCAAACCTTAGCTGACAGTAGATCGTGAATGGGAAGTACAAAGCATTTCAATTTTGGGCACAAGTAAAGTCACTAAAATGGATGAGACTAGTCGTGACAAAAGCTCCATTTTGTAGATGTGATTTTTACTGTTTTGTATACAGGGATCCTGGAAGCAGGCAAATGGTTCATTCAAAGGTTCAGAGTAGAATGAACTGCTTCAAATAAGGCAAGTACGGAGGTATGGGAGTACAGTATGAGAAATACATAAGGAGGCCATCCTTCTCGAGTTCTGGTACAAAAAAAGCCCCAAAGAGATGGTGAGATTCAATGTCAAAAGCCACATTGTTTTGTATTTTGGTGAAGCAGCCCGGAGAAGAACGAGGATTTTTCCTAAGAGGGCTTTGACATTCTCATTTTATTTTTATTCACATGCTCTCAAACACATTTAGGACTGCATGGACTCAAGAACATGACAGATCCCTCTGAGGACTCCATTGCAGAGTAGAATACAGAGGCTAGGAAAAGCAAGCAATTCAAGAAGTCCCAAACACCTCTTTCCAGTTTCCTTCTCCAAATGAGGTGGAGCTGCCACTTCAACATAATGAATAGGGATAAATAAAGTAATGGAGCTGTCTGCATCCACAGCCATATGTTTCCTATTCCCACAGGCTCGGCAACATCAATCAAATGTGAGTTAGAGACACACGTTATACCTCTGTTGCATATCAGATAGCTGTTCAGGCATTACCAAATGTAAACTCATTTTAGAAGCTTGAAATGAGGCAAAAGCATGGTAACAATGTATCTGTAAACTAACTGCTGTATCCTTGATTGTCTGTGAAACTCAATGTGCTTCAGCTCCTCTTGCAGTATATGCCAATGGGGGATGAGGGGTGCTTCTGGGGTGACCGAAAGACAAATATCGATAGTCTTATTAGTTGAGAAGTTGTTCACAGTCTTCTGGCTTCTGCTATCGGTATGACATTCTCATGCACATCTGGTGGACAAAGCTATTGTAGTGATTTAGCTGACTGTCGAGTTAATTTTCCTTCTGGGGGGTTATGCAGAGTCAGTATAGGTGTATGTGCTGCTGCTTCTAGTTTACTCAAGAATGACAGTCTGTATTTAGGTGAGGGTCTGAAGCAGATGCCTTGATTATCCTGAAATTCTCTAAATTCATCTTGTCTGATGAGGACTTTTGTTCTTGAGAGAGGAAAAACAGGTAGTTCATACCCTGAAAAATCTTACAGGGCTTTCCAATGTTTAATTATGACTTTTTAATCCAAAACTGTGTCCGTGCTACTGGGTTACTGCTGTATTAGATTCCATAGAACCTGTAATGGAGATTCAACTTACCAGCAAAACAGCAAATTATACTGATGCAAATGAAACATATCAGTGAAAGCTCACCTGTGCTAATACATAAATGTATGAGCATTAGGAGCTTGTGCTAGCACAGCTGCTCATTGTGGGAGACATCTAACAGGCAAAATACACATTTTTTATGGCTTAGTTAAGATTTGGGGACCAGGTTGCTTGTTTTTGCTGTTGCTAAGAGGCTCTAGCCAGATTTCATGTATGCTAGCTCCAAAGCATTTAGCTGGTATCTTACAGCTGACTGTATAGATGTACAATTACTATACAGGTACGATTTTGGTAGAATTTAGCTCCCAGACGTAGCATTGCTGTTTGTTTGCCCACCTTTTTTAAAAAAAGAAATGTTAGTCTCCATTTTGGAAAATATTGTGCATATCAAGTGATTAAATGAAATAACCTTTGTTTTCTGCACTGTGCTCCATTCATTTCTCTGAAGTAGTAAGGATGGTACTGAATGCAGTTTCTATACAAAAAGAGTTACTGTGTCCTCATTTAATACTTCTCCTGTTGCTGTTACTTCTCCTTGCTCTTGATGCTTTGTTGGTTACATCTGACATTTTCTTCTCCTGGTCCCAAAATGCAGTCTTAAAATAAACTGGTGACATGCACAAGCTCTTCTGGAGCCAACGAAGCATAATATAGTTTTAGATTGAGTAACAGCGGACAAAGTTGCTGTATTTATAACAATGTTATCCTGTAATGGATGATAGTGGGATTCTATTTAGATATATTTAACGTACAAAATATCAGCATTTCAACTCCCATGAAGATGCAAGGCAAGGCAATAGCCAGTGAAATAATACTGGAATAATACATGGGTAAATTTGGCTAATCTGTAAGGTGACTTTTTTTTTTTGCCAGTTACGTCACTTCTGTGTGGTTTGTTTCATCCCTTATCCTTTATTTGGTTTAGGCTGTAATTTTTTTTTTTTTTTCAAGTATAATCCCTTTTTTTAATGTACAGTCCCGCCATACTGTGTCACCTCAGTTAAGGTCTATGTTCTTCCCTTTTGTACAAATTATAGTAGATTTTGGGCAGATAGCACAGGCTAGAGATAATTCCAAGTTATGATCTGGATTCAGAGCGCTATTAACAAAATAGTAATAGGAATTTTCACGTTTGTTTTGTTTTTCCACACAGTAAATATATACATAGCAAAATGTAATTTGAGCCCCAAGGAATACTAACTCTAAATGCAGAGACTGTGAAATTTTAGTTCACATCTTAGTTCATATACATGATGTGCCTATACTGATGCATGTGATGTACATATATAGAGCTAGGTCTATATCTGTATAGATGCGTATAATCACGTATACATGCATACACATGTGCATGTGTATGTTTATACTGATGCATCCCCCTTTGAGTTTCAGATTTAGGTTATGGCCAGTAATTTAAAACTGCAGTGGTGGAACTCAGTTTTCTGTACAAACAGAAGTGTCTCACATCCAGGAAAACACAGAGATATGATATTATAGTCATTCATGAACAAAACAGTAACAGTATATGTTGGTTCCATGACACAGTCCCAGGTTTATTTTTACCTGTTTTACTTTATAAAAACTGTATTTGTGTTTCGTTTATGGAGAGGTAAATGCTTTCTCTGAGGTGATTACTTGGACAAGTATTGCTCCCAGTGCTAAATGTAGAGCTAGATTTTCAGGTATGGATGCTGATAATTGCACATGGAAAATTGCGTGTATATGAAGATTCTTCTTCAAAAGAGAGAATTTGTTCTTGTCCATACCAGGAAGTCAATGAGAGATTTGTCTGTTTCATTGTGAATTTGAGGCTGTTTTTCTACCCCAGAACAAGTTGTTGCGTTACCTACTCTTTGCCAGTTATTTAATCTGTCTTTTTTCTGTAGACTTCTTAAACCTTCTGATTAAGCAAGGAAACAATTCTTTTTATACACCGAATTCTGACAGGGAAGATTTCATGATAAGAAAATGAAAAAGCTGGAATCACATTATAGGACGTCATTGAATTTACATAAAAATTGGAATTGGCAAGAGATAAGAATCTACTTTAGAGTACTTACTCTAATAGTTATATAATCTCTGAAACTTGATCAAGTGATTTTGTTTGGTAAAAAGTAATCTCAGTGCTTACAAATTTGCTAAGCCCTTTAAAATCTGGGAATTCAATATAAAGATAAAGATCTTCAGTATATTTTTACCTGGTGTAACATAAGTAAGCAAGAAAATATTAGGAGCAGAATCAGGTTTCATGCTGTCTTTCTTAGCATTTCATGAATGATCCGTGACATCCCAGACTTTAAAACAAACAAACAAACAAAACCACCCACCAACAATGGAAACAATCTTCATCTCTTCATGCTAAGCCTGGGGTAAACTATAAGAAAACAAGCTGTTTTGCAAAGGAAATAGCAGAGTAGGAAACAAATACTGGAACTACACATTTACGTCATGAAGTGGTCACTGAGTTTTCTTTTTTGTGGTTCTAAATGTTCTGTTTTCTCTAACCAGAGCAGCATCTAGTGGCTGGAAAATACACAGCTCTGGAAATAGAGCAGAGTCTTGGTGTTTGGTAGGTGGGAGGAGAGACTTTCTTATCATACATGGAATAATTCCATAGTAATGACTGTAGAATTACTATCTGTTAGTTAAATGCTACAGTAACTTAGTATTTTCTGCTGTGAAGTGTCTTGAATGTTTTTGATTTCAAACACCAAAATAAGTCACATAGAATCTTCAGCTCCAAATCCCAAAGTATTTTGGAAGAAACACAACACAACTGATATGCAGTTTGATGTCAGGGATGTTAAAAGTCAAAAAATAAAGTTGCAGATGGTCTGATACTTTGGATTCTTGGAGGGCAGATTTTGGCCTTGTTGACAGAGTCCCTTGGGAAGCAGTTCTAGAAGGGCAAAGGAGTCCAGGAAGGCTGGATGTTCTTCAAGAATGAAATCTTGAAGGCACAGGAGCAGGCAGTCCCTATGTGCTGGAAGACAAGCTGGTGGGGAAGAAGACTAGCCTGGCTGAAGAGAGAGTTTCTTATGGAAGAAAAAGAGAGTTTGATCTTTTGAAGAAGGAACAGACAACTCGGGAGGACTACAAAGATGATGTGAGGTAAAGCAGGGAGGAAATTAGAGGGGCCAAAGCCCAGCTAGAATTTAATTTGGCTAATGCAGTAAAAGACAATAAAAAGTGTTTATAAATACATGAACAACAAAAGGAGGACTAAGAAGAATCTGTAGCCTTTATTGGATGTGGGGGGAAACATACTGATGAGAGAAGAAAAAAGGGTTGAGGTACTTAATGCCTTCTTTCCCTCACTCTTTAGTAATAGTCTTTAGTAAGACTAATCGTTCTCAGGGTACCCAGCCCACAGAGCTGAAAGGCAGATAAAGGAGCAGAATGAAGCCCTTATAATCCAAGGGGAAATGCTTAGCCACCTACTACACCACCTGGACACCCACAAATCTATAGGGCTGGACAGGATCTGCCCAAGGGTGCTGAAGAAGCTCACAGAAGTGATCACAAAGCCATTTTCAAAAATTTGTCTTCAGTCCTGGCTAACCGGGGAGTTCCAAGTTGACTGGAGGTTGGCGAATGTGATGCCACAAGATCTATAAGAAGGGCAGGAAGGAGGATCCAGGGNTTGATCTTTTGAAGAAGGAACAGACAACTCGGGAGGACTACAAAGATGATGTGAGGTAAAGCAGGGAGGAAATTAGAGGGGCCAAAGCCCAGCTAGAATTTAATTTGGCTAATGCAGTAAAAGACAATAAAAAGTGTTTATAAATACATGAACAACAAAAGGAGGACTAAGAAGAATCTGTAGCCTTTATTGGATGTGGGGGGAAACATACTGATGAGAGAAGAAAAAAGGGTTGAGGTACTTAATGCCTTCTTTCCCTCACTCTTTAGTAATAGTCTTTAGTAAGACTAATCGTTCTCAGGGTACCCAGCCCACAGAGCTGAAAGGCAGATAAAGGAGCAGAATGAAGCCCTTATAATCCAAGGGGAAATGCTTAGCCACCTACTACACCACCTGGACACCCACAAATCTATAGGGCTGGACAGGATCTGCCCAAGGGTGCTGAAGAAGCTCACAGAAGTGATCACAAAGCCATTTTCAAAAATTTGTCTTCAGTCCTGGCTAACCGGGGAGTTCCAAGTTGACTGGAGGTTGGCGAATGTGATGCCACAAGATCTATAAGAAGGGCAGGAAGGAGGATCCAGGGAATTACAGGCCTGTCAGTCTGTCCTAAGTGCCAGGGGAGGTCATGGAGCAGGTGCAATCACATGGCATGTGCAGGACAAGCACGCAATCAGGCCCGGTCAGCATGGGTTTATGAAGGGCAGGTCCTGCCTGACTAACCTGATCTCCTCCTGTGACAAGGTGACCCGCTTAGTGGATGAAGGAAAGGCTGTGGATGTTGTTTACTTGGACTTTAGCAAGGCATTCGATACTGTTTCCCACAGCCTTCTCCTGGAGAAGCTGGCCGCTCCTGGCTTGGACGGATGTACTGCTTGCTCGGTAAAAAGCCGGCTGGCTGGCTGGGCCCAAAGGGTTGCTGTGAGTGGAGTTAGATGTGGTTGGCGGCTGGTCACAAGGGGTGTTCCCCAGGACTCAGTACATGGTTTAGTGGTGGACTTGGAAGTGTTAGGTAATGGTTGGACTTGATAATCTTATGAGTCTTTTCCAACCTAAATCATTCTATGACTTGTACCTAGTCTGCATACAGAGACTAGGTTTGAAAAGTGTTGTTTAAATGTTATACATTTTCATGGTTATATGCTGCCTTTGGCCTTTATGAAATATATACAGTAGCTATGTTTGTAGTTTGAAACTGGTATTCCCTTTGATCCTGGAATACCTTCCTCTTCTTAGTCAGTTAAGACAACACTAACATTCAGTTACTTAACTGTTTATCTAGATAGTATGTTTGTTTACTTTAAAGAGAAACATATTGCAAGTTCTTCCATATCAGTTCTGCACTGGCATGCAGTCACTATGCATATCCCACCAGCTCAGGGTGATGTAGGCAGTTACATTGGGGAAGGAGCTGGAAAATGTCACTCATACCCTGTTCCTTTATTTGTTTCTTCTATCTGATATGACAGTCTTATCTGCTTCAGGTTGTAGACAGTCCTGCAGATTTTAGTGAAACAACTCACAAGAGTAACATGCCTGCAAGACCATTTCAGTCTGTTTTTATCTTGGAAGCTTCTAGCATTTTAGCAAGATAAAGGGCTAAGAATAGATTTATCAAAAGAACTCAGAAAAAAAGCATATTAAAAACCTGGCACTGACTGTCACAGTGTGAACTGCTGAGTTGTGAAAGTTTAACCTCATTTCAATGTTGAAGTTGGAACTAAGTTTTTTTTCTCTTACTTGATTCCAGTTGTGTATACACAAATGTAGGTATTGGCGATTTTGAAAATCTGGCCACATGCAAAAAACTAGAATCATGACAGGCTTTTGGGGCTGATGTGATTAGATTCCTTTTTGAAATTAATTTGCTAATGAAGTATAGTCTACCATACTGACTATTAATAAGGAAAAAATGAGTGTACCCATATGTATATTTCCTGCTTCAGCCCAACTGTGATTTGTTAAGGGCTCTGTGAAATTGGCTCTTTGATTCTGAAGGTTTGCCCAATTACAGTTCTGTGCAGCGTGAAGCAGGAAACTCTTATTTAGAATTCTTTTTAAGGGAAATTTACATTTGGAGTAGTGGAACTATAGCTCTTGATCTACACTTAATTAATGCTGACAGTGTTACATTCATTCAAATAGATCTAAACACAGAAACGTGTAATTTTTGTGCCAATTAGTCTGGTCAAGTTAGGTTAGCTAATGAAAGGGTGTATTTAACTTGAGAAGGAATTGGATATTTGTTTTAAAAAAAAAAAAAAAATTATTCCAGCTCCTCACACTGTTGTAGAACATACAGTACTGATCACACACCTGGGAAGGTGCTAAATGGTGATAAATGGTTTTATATATTTGGAATCTTGAGGGAAACAGGAATAAGACAACAAGCCTGCATTGTAAATTGATGAGAGCAGGTCTTTTTAATGGTTGGTGGCTAGCCAGCTTTGTTTCACTGTTGGTCCTAGCTGAGGGGAGGTCTGGTCAGCTCTGTAAAAAAACGGAGAATGTGGAATAGGAGTAACTGTTGATTTTAATCATAAGCAGAGAGAAACACGGTATCTGCTTGCTAGAACGTTGGGAGAGGCTGGGAAGTACACAGTGGCTGTGTTAGCATTTTGTCAGGAGAAGTTGCCTCAAGTTGAGCTTTTGAGAATCTCTGCCTGCAGGAATCGCGTAGCGAGACTGAAATGTGGAGAATCATCATCCATGGGAAAGCAGAGGACTCCGTATGCTGGATGTTTGGGGTTGAGGTTAAGTAAATCTGGTCTGTGCTATTTGTCAAATTCTAGACACAAAGAAACTAAGGCAGAGAACTGGTCTGATGATTGTTACATAAATTGGTAGAGAAACCCATCTGTTATGTAAGTGGGACTCAAATCTATAAAAGGCAAATCCAGTCAGTATTAACTTTTATGTAGTATGTGTGCAGTCTGGTCACATCAGTCAGTACGCATGCAACAGGTTTCTGGCATTTATGCTCACCTTTATTGGGGAGTGATTTGTAATTGAGGAGTATTCTTTTTGTTCAGTTTGTACTTTTGCTACCATAGCTACTAATGGATTGATAAACTTAATTATCACATAAGTTGCATGTAGCACATCTTTCAGATGACTAGTAGGAGAAGAAAACCCAAAATAAAACTACAGTTTAAAACTGTAACGCATTAAAACAATGCTGGCTTTTGAGATTTAACAGATGCATGTATGTTTAAAAAAAAAAAAAAAAACCTGCCTCCAAGGCCTCACCATAGTCCAGAGGCAAAATTAGAAAAAGATACAGTGTAATTAAAAACAAAACAAACAAAAAAACAAAGAACTATTTCGCGCACAGTTCCTCCTGCTCAGTGTCCAGCAACAGAAATTTCCTTGACCAGTACCTGTGTTAAACTATAAACAGTGTCACCTTAATGAATGAGTCATTTTCTGTCCCGTGGAGGTGGTTATACTGTATACTGTTCCCCAGCCTCCCCTACAGGGAAAAGCCACACTGTTTTGGACTGCAGTACTAAATGTCAGGAGGTGATTGTGGATTTTCAGTGGAGGGGATCTCCATGATCTGAAGCAGGCTGTTCCACCTACATCTGCTGAGGCTCAGAACTTGAAAAGGGCCTGAGTAGCCCTGAGGGAGGATAAGCAAAAGTCAGGAGGAGAAATGTAATAATGGTTCTGTTTATATGGAGTTTATGGGCTGCACAGCTGCATGAAGGGAATATAGTTGGAGGCATTGCTGATTTCTGTGTTGGTCACGTTGGACAAACGTCCTGTAAATAAACCAGAAACCCCAGAGCGCTTTTGCTAAACCTGGTCCTCCTGTGTGCTCTTGTGCTAGCTGCTCAGATCATGATTATTACTGTCTGATGTGCAGCTATCGGGGGTTGGCTGGCAATTCACGTATCCCTACCGTAAAGGAAGCAGGGCACATATTGGCATTTGGAAGCATTAAGTGCGTTTGGAACAATCAGCAGTGAATTTCAGTTTGATTAAACAATTTCTGTATTTAGGCAGCTTGTGCTGTATAATTTTGCTTCCAAGTAGTCCATGCAGTTTAAGAAAAATGCTACACATGAGTTTATGACGGGTACTGCAACGCTACAATAACACCTTTCAGTGTGATTACACTGTGGGATTCTATGCGATGTTCATTTGGAATCTGATTTGAAACAATGTTGATTTTTAACTGGATCTTCTTACAAGGACTTGATGAGGAAATCTGAAGCTGCTTTTCTATGTAGTATCACTCATGCATCTGCAATGATGATATATAGCCAAATATCAAAGGCTTGTATGAAGCTAGTTTGCTTGCTGCAGACAGGAGTAAAGCAAAAGCAGAGTTAGGCTTTTTTTTACAAGAATTTTTGGCTTGCCAGACTCAGCTACCTGAAAGTTAGAAGAAAATGGATTATGCAAAAACATGACTGTTTCTCCATTCTGCTCCCTATAATGCTAATTTGAGTGAGGATACAGGCCATAAAGTAGAAATCTAAGTAGATATTTCCTGTACATTTTTGATTTGTAAACTAGATTGAGCGAGAAATTCTTGATATTCTGAATCGTAGGCTGTCATTCATAACTAGACAGGATTATGACTGATAAATAGAGCTGAGAATAAATCTCAGGATCTGTATTTTTAGTTTTCGAAGGCGGTTTTGTAAATTTGAACAACTCAAAGATATATGTTCAGATTGCTGAAGCTGAACTGTAGTTGATTACTGACTGATACAACCTTCTCTTGAAGGCTGTTATCAGTGGGAACAATTCTGAGAGGACATCTCAAAAGCAACCATTTTAATGTATAAAAGTGCATAGATGGCTTTAAAGGTTGACTTAAGTAGCTGCAGCAGCAAGGTGGAATTCCTCTGAAAACGGACAAAGTAGCAATTTCTGAGCTCCATCATCTCCTGTGAAGGGAATGTACTATGGATGCTGCACTGTGCTATGGAGTCACTGTGGCTGGCTTGCCCTGTGGATAAATTAAATATTTAAAAAAAAAAAAAAGAGGTTCAGTGATGGGCATGAAAGGTCTTCTTCTGCAATACCACTGTTCTCTAAAGATGAGAGAGGACCACAATCAAGTTTAAGTGTTTGAAAAGGGGAAATACACAGAAAGTAAAAGCAATCTCAGGTGGGTTTAAGTAGCAAAAAGGCAGAGAAATAATGAAGGCATGCAGAGGGAGAAGTTTCCACACAAGATGTATTGCAAGATAAAAATTCACTGGTCCTTCTTCAGGAGTTTCATATTTCACTGCACGTAATCTGGATAAACATACTGTAAGGAGTGGGTGGACAATGGCAGTGTATGGGGTTTGACTTGATAGGCTCGTTTCCTCTGGTTTAATTCCATACCTTTTGATTGCTTGTCACCAGAATCTTGCCAGATTCCAGAGCTGTCTAGGTGATGTGTGGTGGTTAACATTGTAAAGTCCTTAAATGTTTCCCTGATTGTATATTAAATTAGTGCTTGTGGTTTGGAATCAATAGAAGCTGTGGCTTCATCAAGAAGTATGATCTGTTGAGAGAAAGAACATTTCAAGCATTTGTTATAGTAGCAATTCAGTGCCAAATGTCTTGAAGCCTGTTTTTTATGGAAGAGTAGAGAAATATGTACTAAAAGCCAGACAACTGTTTTCAGTTGCTTGTTATTTACAGTGCAACTAGAACAAGAAAATAATCAATTCAAATCAGCTGGGCTAAAGATTTTTCAAGTTTCAAAGAGTTTGAGCAGTTGTAACATGAGTAGTCCCAGATACTCAGCACGCATGTAATAATTTACAGGACTAGCCTAATGGAAAAACTCCATCTTTTTACTCCAAGGGTACTCACTATGAGCAATGAACAGTACACATTTTCATTTCTCTATTATGTAGTTAAAAAATAAATTTTAAATGTCTTCTGTCTTCTTTCCATATAGACTTTGGTGGAATTGCTTAGATGTGTAAGGTGAAGCATTTACTTACATTTATGGTCAGGGTTTTGTTTTGTAGCATACTTCTTTTCCTTCATAGCTGTATTTGCAGAAAGGCTCAGAGAAAACTTACTGATACCCTGGTAAAAGGAGCTGATGGTGAGGGCTTAGGCTAGACTTTATGTCCATTTAATCTAAATTACTGAAATTTTTTCTCCCAATCTTGAAATCAAAATTACACACTGACGTTTCCACATGGGGGACAATACTAATTATTTAGCTGTTTAAGCATGAGTAGTCACAGCAGCATGCCANGGGAAGGGGTTAGGGGGAAGTGGATGAAACAGTTTTTGAAAAACAACTTGTAATTCTTTGACTTCCATCTTTTGTAATTAGATTACACTATATATGCAGCTCACAGGATGAGAATCAGCCTTTTACACATACTGTGGTCTCATGCTTAATGGGTAGGTTTTTTTTTTTTGAGCTAAAACTGGCCTCTGTTGAGTTGCTTTTTTTCTTCTCTGTGTGCAGTCAAAGTTACAAATTTGGTTTTTAGAGGAAAGCTGAAGCCCTTTAGAAATGTGACCAGTTATGAAACAGGAGGTAGTGGTTTTTTGTTTTGTTTTATAAATAACCTCATAACTTGGTTGGAAGATAGTGGAGAGGGCCTTGCAAAGCTGGAAGTTTATACTTGGAAAATATTTTGAGTAGAAGTCACAGTTGAGAAAAGAGTTTTAGAAATAAGCTGTACTCAGGTAATTTTTCAAAAAAAGACAAAACGCTAGATATTCATCTACAGAAAAGTCAGTATGAACCAGGGCACTCAATGTAGCTACCCTTTTTTTTTTTTTGTTTTTTTTTTTTCACTGTGTACTTACAGGTATGAAATTCACAAAGTATTTTCTAACTTTCATAGGGAAATCTATGTTACTCAGCAGTGTGAATCTCACTAAAGGCTACTTTCCTCTGCTGAAAAGCTGTCTAGCCACCGCAGTAAGGCTAGTTTTCTAAGAAGGAGAGCAAAATGTGTTCATTTTGAGCTGCATGCTGCTTTGATTAAACAGCTTCAGATACCTGAGCTACCTTCTTCAAAGACAGGCAAAGTACCTCTTAGTATGAGACCTTTAAGTGACAGCTTGAATCCACTCACTGACAAAATAAAAATAAAATCAAAAAACATTAGAACGAATAGCAGAATTGGTCTGTGGGAGAATGTAGATGATGTCTGAACATGAAAAACCGTATCCGCTATGTAGTATGGCTAGTGAAGTATAAGAATTGAGAAGGCTTCAATGGAACCTAAAAGGTGAAAAGGATTGAGAGAAAAAAAAAAAGTACAAAAAATGTTTCAATCAAGTTGATTTTGTACATTAACCAGTCACATAAATGAAAGAAAAAATATTGTTTATTTTCAGGTTCCTTTTTC
>VXAL01002054.1:3294-29434 GCA_013399475.1 Chauna torquata | reverse complement strand
CTTTTTTTTTTTTTTTTTGTTCCTTTTATTATCTGCTGTATTATGTTATAAGCATCTGTTTTGCTTTCTCAGTAGCATAAGGACACCATGAAACCCAAGGGACTTACCTTCTAGTATCTGCATTTAGTAAACAACCTGTCAATGCAGCATGATTTCTGAAGCAGTAATAACACCATAAGACTATATTTCTTTATCACCCACAACGTGGGTGATTGTAAGTATGCATGTACATATATATGTATATGCTTATAGACATGTTGATGCATAAGAAAGACAAACGAGACAGAGAAGTTATGTATATCTGTCTATCTATATTTATATCTATATCTAATCTAGATCTACATCTATAATGCGTATTTATATCTCCATGAACATATATATTATATTCTTTCTATATATAGCATCATATTCTGCACAAATTTGGTAACTACAGTATTGCATCTTTCAAATATAGGTACATGTTGTATTTTGTAAAACAATATTATCACAGTGTGAAAGCTACCTACTAATGTAAAATAAGTCCTGGACTATACAAATCCAGCTGTAACTAATGAGGTGATTTTGATATGTGCTGGGAAAACAAAAAAAAAGAACATATAGTTATCATTGTCGTGCCATCTGTATGCATTGCTAAATGAAACCCGGACTCATCTGCTCTGCTCACAATTAAGGTAAGTGCAGGAAAGAAACAAAACACAGAGAAATGGTTAACAATAATTTGGTGCAGAGGACAGAAGTGGTAGTAATCTGGGTAAAAAATGCTAATTGATTTTAGAGGGAGAAAGAGAGATCATCTTGGACACCTATGACCAAGGAGGCCATTGGCAATTTAGGGCAACTGTTTAAATTAGAAAGGAATAAATAGTGAAAACAACAGCCCCTGGGGTGGGAGAAACACATAGAGAGATGTCCAATAACATGACAAAAGGTGAGTCCAAGGTTTGAAAAAGCCAGGCTATCAGCCAGGACTAGGACAGCAAACTGTTCCCCCAACACTATAGTGCCCCTCACAGCTGGGCAAAGGTTTCTTTGTTGTGCGTATCTGGTATAAAATCCTGGATCCTGTGTGTACTGTAGAACAGAACCTTAGAAATGATATAGCTGTTCATCTGCTATGCTCATACCACTTAACAAATCAGCAAATCATTTTTATGTCACTAGCTGGTGTGATTCTGCTTTTTTTGTTGTTTTTTTTTTGTTTGTTTTTTCAGCTACTCGAAGTTGTCCCATGGAAAATATTCGTACAGCTCAGATGCTTTTCTACTTTTATGATAACTGAACTAGTTCTGATGCAGTTTAAATGCAATTGTCCTCTTCCAAATTAGCTTTCTTTATTATTCTCCCCAAAAGAGAAAAATGCAACTAGAAAGCTTCATTGGAAATTATCTTCTTCAGATCTTTTTCCTGGATTTAGTCTGAAAATAACTTTTTTTTTTCTTCTACTCCTGTTTTTTTTTTTCCGGTATGGAGACATAATGCTTTTTATGTAACTATTTCTCTATAAACCTTAATAATTTTTTTTTTTCCAAAATAATGCTGACTGATCTCTCTTTAAAATGATTTTGAATTTCTCAAAATAGGCTAAATGGACTTATAAGCCCATATCAGATCTCAAATACGAAATAGAAAGTTCAAAGACAGATCACCTCTTGGATTCCAAACCTGGATCTCATCTCTGGCTTACATATGAAGAATCACTTACTTTTGTTCCACCATTTCTGTTTATTTTGGCTTTTGTCAAAATAGGTTGTGACACTCAAGGGAATAAAGCTTATTTTTGCTCTCTGGGAAAAATGTATTAAAAAATCTTCAGGAAAAAAAAATCTCTTACTGATTTGTGAAAAAAAATGCATACTTTGATATCAATATTTTATTTCAAAAGTGGGCTCACAGAGAAATATTGCTTTGATGCTAATCAAGAAGGAATAACTGTCTTTTTGTTTACTGTCATAAAATTTTCTTCATATTTTTTCCCCTGTATTAAATATTCTGCAATGTTGCATTCTAAATTTCATAGCAATGACAGTAATGTCAGAAAATACACTGCAGTTTTTAATACTCCTTTATGAGTTTACATATTTTTCACACATTTTTCAGCATCTTATACATACAGATAAGCATTCTTCATTTTACCAAAATTAGGTCTCTGTTTTGGGCAAACTGAATAACTTGTCAAATATTTCTACACCAGGAAGCTGAATATGGGCCTCAGTGTGTAATATTTTGAAAAGTCCTTTTGCAGACTGGGAATGTTCACTCTTATTTACCTCAAAAACACTTTATGGTATGATAATACTGAGTAATCATGTTTAAAAAAGTTGTGATATTGCAGAATCAGGGACTGGAATCACAGTAGTCATCCTTCCTGCTATGCTAACTGCCACATAATTATAATGTGCATCCGAAAAACATTATTAAATGTTGATGCTGAGGATAGCTCTTACTCTCCAGAGGTTACTATAGGCTATTATTTTGAAACAAAAATAAATTTCAGTGATATATTGAGATTTGTGTTATGAAAGGATGAATCAGTTTCATTGTTTTTAAACCGTATCTAATTTATTGTAGTATCATAGAATTTAGATTTTCTTGTAAGAGAATAAGCCTAGTGAGAAAGATTTTTCTTTTCTTTTCCTTTTTTCTTTCAAGTTTAGAGGTCCCTGATGTTTAAAGTGTCTGTTACAAGCTCAGTACAGAAAAATCTGTATTGTACAAAAAGAGGCAAGCAGGTATAGTTTCAAAATATAGAGGATGAAAAATATGAGAATTTAAAAGAGTATTTACAGACAAATCACAAAAATATGTTCATAATTAAGTATGATTCTCCTCCAGAATTTAAGAAAAACAAAGCCAAAGCCAAAACCAAACACTTAAATGTATTGCTTTTTCAGTTGTAGAAAGATCATGATTTTATTACCAAGTTTGTTAAAGCATTGCACTAGAGTTCAAAAAATAAAAATAAAAATGGAGTTGTGCAACAGCATGAAGTAACGAAAAATATGTGGTATGCATCATACAATATCCTGCATTTTTGAGATGAGTGCAGTCTTATTTGATGAGTAAAAGAGCAATAATGAAGGGCTTTGTCAGGTTTTATGAGATGGTAGAATCATGGTTTCAGTCACATAAGTAAGACTGTCTCAATTCCACTGCTGTATTAATATGATTGTTTTAGTAAGATGATGAATGTAAGGAGAAATGCAGCTTTCTTCTTCAGATTATCAGCTGAAACTTGAACCTTTATAACCTGATATGAATATTTTGAGAGAACAGACTTTGACTGAAGTGGGTTTTGGATAAAGTTCCGGCTTATGAAGCTGATCTCCTCAGTACTGTTTGAAAACCACACTTTTGCTCCTTTTTTTCTTACAGTGTGTCTGTGAACCTTTCAGTTACTCTGTTATACTATTCATGTGATGACAACACACTTGCCCATGTGTAGACAGATAAATCTAATTTTTCCAGTGCTTACTGTAAAGTGGGATTTATTTTTAAATTTATAGCCAGCAAGGTATCAAATATATTTCTATATCTGTTTATTAAGTACATCAACCTTATCTACTGATGTATCAGAATTAATGTTTACAAAGACAAATATAATACACTTAAAGAGACTGTTTTCAACGTAGGATATGTTTATATGATCTCTAAAGTCTTCCACTTCAAAGGCTAAATGAGTTCTTTGTAAATGGAATATTAAGGCAGGCAAATCATTTCATTATCTGGCTATTACATCAACACATCAGGATTCCTTCTGAATGCAGTCTGTTGATATTCCCCTGTCTTCTTTCCAGCTGGCAGTTTCCGGCACTCCACTGAATTCTGCAGTTCATAGTAACCTCAACAGTAGTGTCCATTCATAATCTTACACTTTGAAAGTCTTTCATATAGTGTAGGCCTAAATGCCATACATACAAACAAATTTTCTCAGACTAAGGTTCCAATAATATTTTTGGCTACTCATTAAAGGAATTTTAAAATTCCATATATTTTGCAAAGCTCATCACGTCCTCATTTACAGTATATAAATCCAACCATACTATCTATTTTAAGTAATAAAATGTATCATAAATGTGTAAATATGTAGTGTAAAATCTTCATGCCTGATCTTATGCGTATTTCTGGGCATGCTTAGTCTCTTACTTTATTTTTTATTTTTTTATTTTTTATTTTTTGGTACAGAAGATGTTCCAAACATCACAATGAGAAATTTGGCTTGTGGCTGTTCAAGTTCTGTTTGAGCTAAGATACATGTTCTGCTCTTTGTGGTGACACTTGGCAAACATATGAAATGAAAGCCTAACCTGGCTTTGCCCCTCTTTCACTGAGAGATTCCCAGAGGCAGGACATCTCTGATCAGCAACTTCCTTTTTGGCTAGGT
Source organism: Chauna torquata (assembly GCA_013399475.1). Taxonomy (NCBI): domain Eukaryota; kingdom Metazoa; phylum Chordata; class Aves; order Anseriformes; family Anhimidae; genus Chauna; species Chauna torquata. The sequence continues at coordinate 25,053 of VXAL01002054.1, read as the reverse complement.
CTCATGTGCTCTGGGTGCCAAGGTTAAGTTCTTGAAGAAGATTCACCCAAAAAACTCTCTTGGATATCTTCACTGCAGGCTGTCTGCCACAGCATCATTTTTTATGAGGAACAGTTGATGAACTCTGCATTTTGAAGAAAATGTTTTCATTAATTATGATGGAAACAGAAGGATGAGTTGTCATAAATGGTGCTTTCTGTTTTTGCTTTTGCTTTTGCTTTTGGTTGCTAAAACAATCTTTTAGCAAATATGTCTTGGTTTCTGTGAATGTTGTTCATGGTCATATAGAATCTGCTGATTAGATCCAGAGTTTTGAAAAATGTAAGGAAATTACTGGAAAACAATCAATAAGTTTTTGAATTTGATATGTATGGGTGACATGAAACTGTAAAGTACCTGTGCTTTCCTGCTTTCCTTCACTATTCATTTTGATACTTTGCCATTCAGAGGTGGAAATACAAAAACTAGCAAACAAAAAAAAAAAAGAGGAATCTGTACTTCATACAGATTAGAGTTTAGAGTTTTAGAACACTAACAGCAAAAAGTACTGACTGTGTGATTATTGGATAAAGATACATGTAAGTGGAATAATCTGAGTTTTTATTGAAATTACATAGAACTTTTCTGGCACTATATTATGATACAGGGACATACCAAATTATGCAGAGTTGGCTCGATATTGCACTATGTTAATTGAACGTTCTCCTACAGACTGGCTATGTCCAAACTAGACAGAACCCTACATCTGCTATGGACAACTTATGGTGCCCTTTGATTGTAAGATCTCATAATTTTGTATATTGTATGGTTTGTATTTGTTATACATTTGGATATATTTGTGTGTTTATTTCAGATCCAACATTCCAGAATAATTATATTGGCATAATAATAACTTGCATGGCAAGGCTTTTGTAGCAGGGGGGGCTGCAGGGGCAGCCCCTGCAAACAGAGATCAGGAGCTGCCCACAGAGCCAATTCCAGTCAGCTCCAAAAGAGACTTGCCACTGGCAACAGCTGAGCCAATGACTGATGCTGGTGGTGCCTCTGTGATTATATATTTAAAAAGGGAAAAAAAAATGCTGTGCAGCAGCTGCAGGAGAGAGGAGTGAGAGAAACAACTCTTCAGACACTAAGGTCAGTGATGAAGGAGGGGGAGGAAGTGCTCCAGGCATCTGGGCAGAGATTCTTCTGGAGCCTTTGGAGAAGACCATGGTGAAGCGGTTTGTTCCCCTGAAGCACATGGTGTACTACTTCACAGCAGATATCCACCTGGCAGCCAGTGGAAGACCCAGTGTTGCAGCAGGTGGATAAGGTCTTAAGGAAGCTACAGCCTGGGTGGAGTGCAGGAGCAGATCATCTGGCAGGAACTGCAGCCCGAGGGAGACCCATGATGGAGCAGTTCATGAAGGACTGTATCCTCTGGGAGGGACCCCACACTGGAGCAGGGAAAAACCTTGAGGAATAAGGAGTAGCAGAGATTAAGTATTATGAACTGATCACAACCCTCATTCCTGCTGAGGTGCTCAGGGGGGAGGAAGAGGTAGAAGAGTTGGGAGTGAAGTTCAGTGTGGGAAGTAGGGTGTGGAGGGAAGGTGGTTTTAGTTTTGTTTTTGTTTCTCACCATCCTACTCTGTGTTTAATTGTCAATAAATCAAATTAATCTTCCCCAAGCTGAGTCTGTTTTGTCAGTGATTGTCACTGGTGAGTAATCTCACTGTCCTTATCCTGACCCATGAACTTTTTTTGATGGTGTTTTCTCCCCCGCCTTGCTGAGGATGTGGAATGACAGAGCAGCTTGGTGGGCACCTAGCAGCTAGGCAATGCTAAACCCTCACAATAAGGTGAGGGAGTATTGCAGTGCTGGGGCAGTGTTTTCATGTAGTGAAACCGAGAGCGTGTATTGCGCATTCTGGTCTGTGACGTATGGGATTTGGAAAAACTCAGGGGTGCAAATCTTTATGGAATATCACTGAAGATTTGTAAATAGTGGAGGTAGCTAATCTTTCTAAGCCTTTCTGAAGTGCATGTACACTAATGCGTTCAGCATTGTAGTGTGTGTCTGCTATAGGCTGCCTGACCAGGAAGAACAAGGGGATGAGGCCTTCTACAGACAACCAGAAGCAGCCTTATGTTCATAAACCCTGGTCATCATGGGGATCTTCAGCCTTCATGATATCTGTTGGAGGGACAACACAACAGGACATAAGCAGTCCAGGAGGTTTCTGGAAAGTGTTGATGATAACTTCCTCCTCCAGGAAGGAGGTGCTATGCTCTCCAACAAGGAGAGGTGCTATGCTGGACCTTATACTTGCCAACAATGGGGGCTTTGGGGGAATGTCAAGGTCAAAGGCAACCTTGGCTGCATTAACTATGCAATGGTGGAGTTCAGGATCTTGAGGGCAGGGAGAAATGTGAAAAGCAAAATCATAATCTTGGACTTCAGGAGAGCAGACTTTGGCCTCCTCAAGATCTGCTTGGAATAGTCTCATAGAGTTAGGCCCTGGAGGGAAGAGGGGCTCAAGAAAACTTGCTAATATTCAAGGATCACCTCCAAGCTCAAGAGCAGTGCATCCCAACAAAGAGGAAATCAGGCAAAAATGTTAGAAAGCCTGCAGGGATGAACAAGTTGCTGCTGGCCAAACACAAAAATGAAACATAGAGATGGTGGAAGCAGGGATGGGTAACCTGGGAGAAACAGAGAGACATTGTCTGAGCATCTAGGGATGAAGTTAGGAAACACAAAGCTCAACTGGAATTAAATCTGGCAAGAGATGGCAAAGGCAACAAGAAAAGATTCCATAAATACATGTGACAGAAGAAATACTAGGGAAAAAGTTGGCCCACTGCTGAACAAGGCATGGGACCTAGTAACGCAGGACATGGAAAAGACTGTGGTATTGAATAATATCTTTGCCTCAATCTTTAATAGCAAGACTGGCCTTCAGGAATCCCAGGTCCCAGAGGCCAGGAAGCAAGGAAGATATACCCTTGGTGAAAGAGGATCAGGGCAGGGAATACTTAAGTAAGCTGGACATACGTAAGTCCAGGGCCCTGATGGGATGCACCCACAAGAACTAGGGGAGATGGCTGCCAGTGCAAGGCCACTCTGAATAATCTATGAACAATAATGGTGATTGGAAGAAGTTCCTGAAGACTGGAGGAAAGCAAATACCACTCCCATCTTCAAGAAGGGCAAGAAGGATGATGCAGGAAACTACAGTGTCAACCTCACCTTGATCCCAAGATGGTTATGGAGCAGGTAGTCCAGGAAAGCATTTCCAGGAGTATGAAGGACATGAATGTCATCAGTAGTCGTCAGCCTGGATTCATCAAGGGGAAATCATGCATGACAAACTTGTTAAATTTCACGATAAAGACCAGTTGTTGTGCTTTTAATGGTTGTGATGCTTCACAAAATGCAGAAAAGCATAAAGTGGATAAATACAGACTAATTGTTCATCAGTCTGTATCCTGTCTAATTCTGTACTTTTGACCCAAGTGGATCCTACTAAATTGTATTTGCAAATTCTAAAGAAATATGGGAATGTTTCAGTTTCAGATTCTTACTAAGATCAGGACCTTTCCCTCTAATTTATTTTGCCATGTATGTCTAGTTTAGATCATGGCATAAGTGCAAAGGTAATTCATCCATGGGTTTCAAGTGTTCAAACTGCTTAACACTACCACCAAAATGTTTCTTATGTTTTCTTCTCTTCAGATTCTCAGCAAATTGTTACTTTGATCTATTAGTCCTCTTGAAGTAACTCACCAACACAAAATTATGCCAAAGTTCCTTGAAATATGAAAGATATTGTGCAAACAAATGCAGTTATGTAAGAAAACGGGATAACAAACAAGCAGAAAATCAAATCCAAAACAGTGGAAAAGAAAGCTACTGGGAGTGGGGGGGATAATTCTTAAAGTGTGACAAACAGTCACTCAAATACATTTCTGCTCTCCTTTATCAGTACCTTATGTTAATGCTGAAACTTAAACCATGTGCTTGTGTCACCAGTGAGCATTTACTGAAAAATACAACCCAAATACAACTATACACTGGTGTTTTGTCTTTCACAAAAACAGTTCTTTGGGATGGAAAAATAAAGATGACTAATAAGAAGGCTGTGGGTTTCAAAGCATTCTTTCTTCTTTAGAAATAATACTTCGATACATCCTACAAATGTAGAAGAAAGCAAGAAATGCAGTATTTCTCCAAACCCATCTGGGACTCTAATCTCCTATACTTTGCTAAACATAGCTGTTACTGTAATCTAAAAATTACAGTTTGCACCCAGTTAATGTGCTATGTATTTTCATTCTAAAAGTCTCTGGTATATCAAATACAAGGAATTAAAGGAGGGAGCCAACTCAATAAAATAAAGCTATAAGGATAAAGAAACAGTACATTGGGGAAGCCTAGCAGCTTTCTAGAGTTCAAGCAAGAGGATGTATGTGTTATCTATTAACCTTCACATGTTGTACAGAACAGGAACCCTAGAGTATATTTTCCCCCTTAGCTCTCCCAGTGATATGCCAATGTCATTTCAAGAAGCTTTGTAACAAAAAGGCAGACATATAATAGTAGCAAGAAGTAAACCACATCACAGAAATATTTCTACATCCAATCATACATTAACAGCAACCACTATTTAAAGACGAGTCGTCCCAGATGAGTTATTGTTGCAACCAGAACAATCTTGACTCTGGGAAATTTTACTTAATTAAATTTATGGTCAATTAACAATGACTTCTGATCATTGATTCCAGTACTGTGGGGAAAAAACACACACACAACATAAAAAAAAAAAAAAAAATTTCCTTCCCCTTTTCAACACTAAACCTAAGACATACTCTTCTTCTCCCTAGTTCCTTATCTCTACTTCCCTTGTATTCACTGCAGGTTGCACTTAGTCTGTCCCTTCTCTTTCAGTGAGGTGATAGGCAATGCATGGATAGGTTGTGTGAATTAGTGGTTTCTTATTGCCATTTTTTGCTTACTCATTTTTCTCTGATGTTTTTGCCTATCAGCATTCCTGCCTTGGCATTAATTGCCCGCAAACAACAGTACCTCAGGGGTGTGCCTCCATTGGTATGGAACGCATATTTTCAAGAGTGTCTCTTCAACTGTGTCATCAGCAACCTCTCCCTCCTCCTGTCCCTTTTCCTCAAATATGTCTGACCTCGGGCACTGAAGACTCCCTTTAAGAAATTCTATTAAACTACGATTTTAAATGCAAGTGAGCAAAATTAGGTCATAACATCTATTGCTAGGACCTTTTGCCCCACTGCTCTTATTCTCAGATTTACTGAGCTCTTTACAGACATTGAAGTTCACAGAGACCAGAAATAATAAACATCTATGTGACTATTTTTCTTTTCTAGATGATTCCCAAGAGGATTTTTCATGAATAAAAGATGGTAAATTCATCACTACAAAATTTTTACTTTTCTGTTTTTGTAAATGTAAAGGACTTGCTAGTATAATCAACAACAAAATTTTCTTCTACGTTAGGAAAAAAAGGCTATAATAGCAAATAGCACGGATCAAAAAGGAGCATACCTAAAGAGCAAAAGATTTGGTGCTGGGGACCTGATATCTGCACTATACATGTTTCAGGGTTTTACTTTACTTCAGACAAGTTATAGCCTAGTCCGATGGATTGAATGCCTTTTACAGCTGCAGTGCCTCAGGTTCCACCTGACTTAACCCAGTTCAGTAACATCTGGAAATAAACCAGTTCATCCACACCATGATGCAAAACAAAGCATAGTAAGTGAAAACAGCCAGGAGACTTGATTAAAAAATGCACTCCTGATCTGAACTAAAGTACTTATGTGGACTGTATCCAAGAAGTCCCAAAAGACAAAGAACATACATGCCACATATGGCAATGACAGTCTCTGCCACTTTAAACATGTGTATTGCAGAAACTCTGAGAGCACTATTATTTTATATCACCCCAAAATACATCTTTCTGCTGTCCAAATATCTTGTCTCAGAGGAGTCTGAAGACTTTGACTGGTTTTAATTTTCCTTGTGAGTATGCATCCTGCAGACTACAGTAAAATCTCATGTTTGGGAACTTGAGATTTATAGCATGTGCAAATCAATAGATTGACCTAAAACTTCCTAGACAGAAATCCAGAAAGTAATTATACTTCTTTATAAATGAATACCAGCTGCTAATGTAGTGTCAGCTACACAGATTCCAGGATTGGCAGGACAGACAGAAAGAAACAAAAGAGAGAAATTGTGTCGGTTCCTCTCAATGAAGTTCTCAATATGACTTACTTTGCCTGAAATACTGAGGAGGCCAGACCACTTTCACAAAACATATATGGAAATGCTTAATCCAAACTACATATGCAATGAAATAACAGTCTTGTCTATAAAAGACTTATGAACAGACACTGGACTAGTGTAAGGCTATGTGCAAATGTTGGCTGAAATTCCTTTAATGTTCTGCAAATGTGATGGTTTCTCTTAGATCCATTAATTGGAAACATAATTTGTATAACTGCGTGAGTCAGAAGATTCTAGGACTGGTATAATTTTTATTTTGTCATTGCCTCATTTTGAGGTAGGTAGGTGATAGTTTGACCTTGTCTGGCTGCCAGGTGCCCACCAAGCTGCTTTCTCATTCCCAATCCTCAGCAAGACAGGGGGAGAAAATATGATGAAAAAAGCTCACAGGTCAAGATAAGGACAGGGAGATCACTGACCAGGTACCATCACCAACAAATCAGACTTGACTTGGGGAATATTAATTTAATTTATTGCCTACTAAAAACAGAGTAAGATGGTGAGAAACAAAACCAAAACTAAAAACAGCTTCCTCCCCTCCTCCCCCTCCCCTTCTTCTCCAGCTCAACATTATTTCCAATTCTTCTACCTCCTCCCCCTATCTCAAGCAGTGCAGTAGCAGTGGGGAATAGGGGTTGAGGTCAGACCATAATGCTTTGTCTTTACTGCTCCTTCCTCCTCACTCTCTTCATCTGCTCCAGCATGGAGTACTTCCCACAGGATGCAGTCCTTCACAAACAGCTCCAACATGAGCTTCCCATGGGCTGCAGTTCCTCAAGAACTGCTCCAGCATGGGTCCTCTCCACACCTTGTAGTCCTCCAGGAACAAACTGCTCTAGCATGGATCCCCATAAAGCTACAGTTCTTGCCAGAAACCTGTTCCTGTGTGGGCTCACCACAGGCTGCAGCTTCCTTCAGGTCATATCCATCTGCTATGGTGTGGGGTCCTCCACAGGCTGCAGTGTGGATATCTGCTTTGATGTGGTCCTCTGCGGGCTGCAAGGGGGACAGTCTGCTTCACCTTGGTCTTCTGCAAGGGCTGCAGTGTGGATATCTGCACTGGCACCTGGAGGACTTCCTCCCTCTCTTTCTTCATTGACCTTGGTGTCAGCAGGATTGTTTCACATTTATTTTTTTTCACTTCTCTCTCACACAGCTGCTGTGAAGCATTTTCTACCCTTTTAAAAATATATTATCACAGGGCATCACCAGGTTGGTTAATGGGTCGCTTGTGTCCAGTGGTGAGTCTGCTGGAGCCAGCTGGCAGAATCCATGACTGTCTATGACAGCCCTTGGCCTCTTCTTACAGAGCCCATCCTACAACCAAAATCTTGCCACATAAACCCAATACAGATCAGTCAGCACTAGCCAAATAAAAACCTGTGTCCTTCAAGAGGGAGTGTCTGAGAGGGTGGTTCAATGGCAGTTAAAATTAGCTTTTTATTTGTCTATCAGTTTCTTCTTTTTTTTTTTTTAATTCATTTTCATTATTGCTATTTGCTGATGCTGACAAAATAGCTGATAGCTAAACTTTTTTTTTTTAAACATATGCAAGCAGAAAAAGTGGTAAGAGGAAATGGTGTTGTGGATGCATGCTTCTGAGTGACAGATCAAAATGATGTTGATGGCCATGACTGCTTCACACACTGTCACAGTTTATTTGTTATACATCAGTAATCTCAAGCAATGTTCTTCATGAAAGGTACTGTTTTTGAAATAACCTTTAATGGACTTATTTTAAACTTGCTGTGTGTGTAACAAAGTTCCAATGAAAATGGTTATCAGCATTTTTAAGAATTTTATGTTTTATTACTATGAACCTTTTGACCAATGCTTACAATATTTTTCTCAATCCCATAGTTTAGCAAAAATCATTAACTTCAAAGAAAAAATCATTCAAGAAGCCTTACAAAACTGACAAAAAATGTAATTATTTTCCAGCTGACTGTGCTTCCTGAGTAAATGCTAAGGTTACACTCACATATCAAAGATCACCTTTTAATACCTTCTAGGTGTTAAATGAAAGCTATAATTTTTAGTTGTTAAATGAAAGCTGTGCTATGACTATCTTTTCATTATTATCTATGTTATTTATAATAATTATTTATATTATTTTCCTTATTTCCCATATACAAAGACAAAGCTTCTTCTAAGGGAATCATGGCTTAGAAATAGAGACTGAATCCTCTTTATCTCAGCATGAAGTTTCTGACCAATCTAAGGCCACACTTTAATGAGTATTTTCTTCACAAACCTTTTCTTGTCTGTGGCAAGTGTCTCAACAGGAAGAAAACAACAACAACAACAACAACAACAAACTAGATAAGATAAAATCTATATTTTCTCTGGCATTGGGTTTTTCTGTTAGCTTTTAAGTATGCTATTTGAGAGAGGTTTTTCTCTAGTCAACAAAGCCTGATCACTGACCAGTAGAAGAACATATTCTGACTTTAGGATTTCAGATTCTTTACTGGTTCATCCCAAGAGAAATCTATAGTCAGAAGAATAGAAAATAACTTAAGGAAAGTATAATTTACCATTTGTGCAAGGACAATGATTAAAACATACTAATAACTCAATTTTTCATGATATAAAACAATATATGTGCAAGCAGAGGTGAGCAACAGTTGTCTGAAGATTACAGATTAGGAGTTTCATCTGTAAATAGGAAAAAGGCTGCTTTTATTAGAATGTTATTACAATTGCACAATAGTTCTATTTTTTTCTGTGTGAAGTTCTTTTTAAAAATATCTTTGTTTTCTTTTTCAGCCACTCTATTACTCAACCTAATGTTGAGTGTGATATAGAGAATTTAAACTTCTCACTGCTCTGTAACCTTTCAATCCTCTCTTTTTACACTCATATTCTTTTTTCAAACTCTATGCTATCGATTACTTCTTTATTGCTAATGTCATCTCTGACATTATCTGTCCTCTCTTGTACATAATAAACACATAACCCGTAAGAATATGAATAACACAAATCAAAGAAATACAAATCAAAACTATATATATATATGTATATATGTATATAAGCTCTGAATGTTAAAATTCATAATATATATTCACTTGAAGGTAACTTCCATTTTATATTGCCTCTCTTGTCTTTTTCTGGAGCATTATTGACAGCTTTATGCATTTCTACATCTTCACTACCTGTTCATTTTATACCTTCATTTAGAAGCCATTTACCTTTAGTGAGATAAAATGCTGTTAATACATACTCTGCTCTTCTCTGTATCTGTAAAGCGGTCATAGGACTTGATGTGTTTTTCACATGTAAAACCCACTCACCACTGGAAATTTGAAATCTACTTATTTTCTCTTTCAGAATGTAGCTGAACATTATGTTCTTCACCTGAACTATCATATATCTGTACTAACTCTCAAAAATCCTGTAAATCACTTTAAATTCTTCTTTCCTCTGACAGAAGCTAGGTCTGCTTTAGTTTTATATTGCTGCTTGACACCGTAGGTTGTCAGCAATTTCTAAATACAATAAAGAGCAGTGATAAGTATTTAATGAATTACTTGAAATCAGCATTTCTCACATTCTGACCTAGATATTGTTTTGGATTAGGTGTTCAACATTTTATTATTTTATTTTATTTTATTTTATTTTATTTTATTTTTGTTTTATTTTTGTTTTATTTTGTTTTGTATTGTTTTGTTTTATTAAAACAATTAGAGGAAACTCAAGGACTATTCAACTGTTATCCCCACATACTTGTGGAGATGTTAAAGGAAATTTTGAAATTATCGTTAGGTCACCTGATAAAGGCACAGTTTAATTATTTTGTCTGGAAAACTACAATTGTGTCCGTACTCTCACTATTTTATTATTAGGTTACTAAAATGTCCGTTTCTTTAGCCATGCAAAATGCATTCTTACTCAGATTATCCATAACTCTGTATCCCAGGATATGGCTGGCCCTTTTGGCTGCTAGGGCACACTGTTGACTAACATCCCATTTGCTGTCAACCAGAACCCCCTACATCTCTTTTTACGGTGCTGCTCTCCAGCCTGTTGTCCCCCGGTCTGTTGCTCCCTCCCATCCAGGGTTACTCCCTCCCAGGTGCAGAATCCGGCATTGCCCTTTTTAAACTTCATATGGTTGGTGATTGCCCAGCCTTCTAATTTGTCAAGATGTCTCTTCAAGGCTTCTCTACCTTTGAGAGAGTCAATAGATCCTCCCAATTTAGTGTCATCTACAAACTTGCTTACTATACCGTGGTGGTTTTACCCAGCTAAACAGCAGAACTCCACCATAACCGCTCACTCACTCCCCCTCCTCAAAGGAACAGGGGGAGAAACTACGATGAAAAAAAAGGCTCAAGGGTTGAGATAAGGATAATTTAATTAAAGGGAAAATGGAAAAAAAAAAAAAGAAATAATCAAGCAAAGGCCGCGCAGAACCAAAGAGAGAAAAAATTCTCTACTTCCCGTCAACGAGCAGTGTTTGGCCACATCCTGGGAAGCAGGGCTTCAGTACGCTTAGCGGCTGTTCAGGAGGACAGACGTCTTCATAACGAAAGTCCCCCCTTCTCCTTCCCCTTTCCCAGCTTTTATTGCTGAGCGTGACATCATATGGTATGGGATATCCCTTTGGTCAGTTCAGGTCAGCTGCCCTGGTGATGTCCCCTCCAAGCTGCTGCTCACCCCCAGCCCACTGAGTTTGGGGTGGTTTGGAGGGTCTGGGTGCTGTGCCAGTACGGCTCAGCAATAGACAAAACACTGGTGTGGTATCAATGCTGTTCTAGCTAAAAGTGCAGAACCCAGTGCTGTATGGGCTGCTGTGGGGAAAGTTAGCTCTATCCCGGCCAGACCCAGTACAATTCCTTAACTGACAAGACACATAAGCAGTACCTTTTATCCCTTCCAATTCTCAAATCACTTCTGGGCTCTCAAGGAGATTAATCCAGGGTATGTGGAGGCTTGGATGTGAGCATCCAGGTCTTATGCTTCAGAGAGGCCTTCAGGCCAATCCTTGGCTTAGAGTACATTTTACTTTTTACGATGCCTCACAGAAATGACTTTCATCCTCCTGGAAGCCTCAGAGAAGTTGGTTCTTCTGTCTTTCATTCCTTATACATCTATGTATTTTATGCATATACATGTATATTATGGAATTTTCCTTTCTGCGAATTACATTTTAATTCTATTTTGAAAATGCTGTATATAAAAATACTTCTCAATTATAACTTCTACTCTTTCCTATCATTCATCAACAAGTAAATGACCATTATTTATTTATTTATTTGTTTGTTTGCTTGTTTGTTTTCACATTGGAGATGTAGATATAGGAAACTAATGGAAAAAAAATCTTCCCACCTCACATTGATTTTGGTGTAATTATACTGAAGTGGGAGAAAGAGTTCTTCTCTATATATTCTACGAGAGTAGAATTTGCTTGGATAGTATGAAGCAATACTAAGAGAATCATGAGTTTTAAACATAAAACTGAATATTGATACATGAGCTTTGAAAAAAAAAGAAAAAACCACCACCAGTTACAAAGACATGTTTTCCGTTCTTCTCAAGTGCACCCAAGCTCTTGTTTATGATGAAGACAAACCGAGTCCCCAAGACAATCTGCACAAGTTCTACAAAGAGGGTGACAAAGTCACCTTCACTAAAGTGGGAATACATACTCCATCCTAAATAAATAAAATATGTATTTATTATTCCTTTTGTTAGAAATAAAAGTAGTTTTGCAGAAAATCAAAGGTTCCTAAAATTCTTAGACTCCTTAAATCTATTTCATTCATACTGAATAGATAAACACACAGCTCCGTTTTGCATTTCTGTTTAAAAAAAAAAAAATGCTGACCATCAACTTTTGTGACTTTAGCAGCTTCAGTGGGATCTGTGGCTCTGTAAGTGGGGTTTGTATAATTTTGATGGAGTACAATGAAGAGCCGGGCCCAACAGTCCGTATCTGCAATGATTTATCCACTGTATTGTTGCTGCTTTCAAGATGTGTAGGTAATCAGCTCTGATTTGGCCAACAATTTATTTATCAAAAATATTTTAAGTTATAAGAATTGTCAATTGAAATTCTAAGGAAAAAAAATATATATATTCTGTAAGGATTCAGGCAGCAAATACTTACAATGGTGTATTTGTCTTTGACCTGTCTATTTAGACCAATGACATAAAACCAAACTTCTGGCAAGAAAAGTCAGAAAAAAAAAAACTGACCAGAACTGGAAAGTCTATGCAAACTCACTGGATTCAAATGAAACCTTTCAGATTAATAACAATACAGTTGCTATACTTTTCATGAGAATCTATATCTCATAAGATAGGCTTACAGGTACACTACAAGCAGTAAATGGCAAGGAGAAAGCCATGTCTTACAAACCAGCCATACTCAGGAAACTAACTAAAATTGGGATTACAAGGTATATAAGATTTATTCTGGTTCAGTTGAACTCCTTACTTAAATCTATACAAATTACTTTATAATATATATATATGTATTTATTTTGTATTTAAGAATCTTTTTGAAATATATTTTACAATGAAAGCTTTCACTTTCATTCTAAGAAGATTAAATACAGCATCTATTTTTTTTCTAGTTACTTTGTTTTCTAGTTGAAAAAAAAAGGTTTATCTTTTTATTCAATAGTAGATCCTGATGAAACAAACTTCTGTTATAAAAACTGTTTGAACAAATATATGCTGACTTGCAAAATAGCTTTAGTAATATTCTCAAGAATCCTCAAGCATCTTAAGTTTTCATCCATTTTTAGAAGTAAAAAGGGGTCAGCTGTGTGATTTCTGCTGCTTGAAACAGATAAATTGAAATGTGTAATTAATAAAGCATCTTAGTGGCTGTTTGAGCAAAGGCTTGAAAGACTATTGCTGTAGAATTATTTAAATTAAGTTTCAATTTTTGAGGTAATCTGATTAGCTAATGAGGAAGTCAATTCACTCTACAAAGCCAGGTAAAATAAGTTTAAAGAACTCTCTGTGAAACAGCATCTGAAATCAAAACCTAGCATTTTAGAATTCTAAAAGAGAAAGAGAATAAAACCTGTAATTTGAGGAGAAACTGTGAGAAAACTGGTGAAACACACATTTCACTTCACTGTTAAAGTAATACGGTGAAAGATAAGCTATCATGAAGCATCAGTCCAGAAACTACCTTAGACTCATAATGACATAACACTGAGAAATACATTCATATTTACTCTCTATATAAATAAAAAGCATAGATAATACACCTTGATATATTGTCAGCACACATGAGCATACTTTGATAATTCAGAAAATAAAACCCATATTTTAAAGTTTTGGACACTAGTTTTCCTTCTAACACAGCAAATTCTCTTCAGTATGGATAAAGCCCATCCGTAACATAGGAGAAGGAATTCTGGGAAGGGGTGGAAAGTAATGGTTTGGACCTCAATAGATATTAATAATCACTGAAAAACTAACACTTTCTTCATCAGATACCCATAAGATTAATTTCGTCTTTATCACTCTATCATAAAGAAGTTAATTAAACAATAATAAAGAAATGAAGAAATGCACAAAAAGTCTGTCTCAAATGAAAATCAAGAAAACATTTTCTTTCACATATTTCAAAGTCCAGGTTAGCTATATATCACCCATAGCTCTGAAGTCTTTAATGAACTGATATCAGAAAAAGATGTTACAGTTACGTCACCTTTATCACCTTTTGTTGGGAACAGTTTCAAAAACAATGCAGTATTGTAAATCATAGACTCATAGAATGGCTTGGGTTAGAAGGGACTTTAAAGATCATCTATTTCCAACCCCCCTGCCATGGGCAGGGATCCCACCCACAAGATCAGGTTGCCCGAGGCCCCATCTTACCTGACCTTGAACACGTCCAGGGATGACACATTCACAACTTCTCTGAGCAACCTGTTGCAGTGCCTCACCACCCTCTGAGTGAAGAACTTCCTCCTAACATCTGATCTATATCTCCCCATCTCTTTTAGTTCCCCCTTGCCCTATCATTATCTGCCCAAGTAAAAAGTTACTCTCTTTATAAGCCCTCTTTAAGTACTGAAAGACTTCAATGGGGCCTACCCAGAGCCTTGTCTTCTTCAGGTTGAACATTCCCAGCTCTCTCAGCCTTTCTTCATAGGAAAGATGCTGCCGCCCTCTGATCATCTCTGTGGCCATTCACTGGACCCACTCTAACAAGTCCACATCCTTCTTGTGCTTGGGGCCCCTGACCTGGATGCACTACTCCTAGTGGGGCCTCACGAGGGCAGAGGGGGACAATCACCTCCCTCGACCTGCTGGCCACGCCTCTGTTGATGCAGCCATGGATGCAGTTGGCCTTCTGGGCTGCAATTGTGCACTGCTGGCTCATGTCAAACTTCTAGTTCACCAGCACCCCCAAGTCCTCCGCAGGGCTTCCCTTAGTGAGGTCTTCTCCCAGTGTGTACTCATGCCCCGGATTGCCCCAACCAAGGTGCAGCACCTTGCAGTTGGACCTGTTGAACCTCATTATGTTCACATAAGCCCCCTTCTCAAGCTTGTCCAGGTACCTTTGGATGGCATCCCTCCCTTCTTTTGTAGCAGCTGCACCACTCAGCTTGGTGTCATCTGCAAACTTGCTGAGGGTGCACTGGATCACACTCTCTGTATCATTGATAAAGATATTAAACAGCACTGGCCCCAAGATGGACCTCAGAGAGACACCACTCATCACCGCATCCACCTGGACATAGAGCCATTGACCAAAACTCTCTGGCTGTGGCCATCCAGCCAGTTCCTTATCCACTGAATAGTCCACCCTTCAAACCCATCTCTCTCCAATTTACAGATGAGGATGTTATGTGGGACTGTGTCAAAGGCCTTACGGAAGTCCAGGTAGTAGATGACATTGTTCAGTCTTCCCTTGTCGACCGATGCAATCACTCCATCATAGAAGGCCACCAGATTGGTCAGGCATGATTTGCCCTTGGTGAAGCCGTGCTAGCTGTCTCGGATCATGTCCTTCCATGTGCCTTAACATTGCTTCCAGGAGGATCTGTTCCATGATCTTCCCAGGCACAGAGGTGAGGCTTACTATTCTGTAGTTCCCCAGGTCTTCCTTTCTACCCTTTTTAAAAATGGGAGTGATGTTTCCCTTCTTCCAGTCACCAGGGACTTCACCTGACTGCCAGAACTTTTCTAATATGAGGGAGAGTGGCTTGGCAGCTACATCAGCCAGTTCCTTCATGACCCTGGGATGCATCTCATTGGGCCCGTACCTATTCAGTTTCATCAGGTGGTCTCAAACCTGCTCTTTGCTTACAGTGGGAGGGACTTTGCTCCCCCAACCCCTGCCTAGAGGTTCAGGGACTTGAGAGATGGGGGAAGAAAGACTGCCAGTGAAGACTGAGGCAAAGAACTTGTTGAGTACCTCAGCCTTCTCCATGTCAGTTGCTGCCAGTTCTCCCTTCTCATTAATCAGAGGGGGTACACTCTCCTTGGCCTTTCTTTTCTGACCAATGTACCTACAGAATCCCTTATTATTCTTTGCATCCCTTGCCAATTTCAGTTCCATTTGTGCCTTGGCTTTCCTGATCCCATCCCTACACATCTGGACAGCATCCTTGTACTCTTCCCAGGCCACATGTCCCTGCTTCCACTGCCTGTGCATTTCCTTCTTGCACCTCAGTTTGACCAGCAAGTCCTTGCTCAACCATGTCGGTTTCCTGCCTTCCCTGCTTGCTTTCTTACACATGGGTTGGAGGGCTCTTGAACTCTAAGAAAAGTGTGCGTAAAGAGTTGCCAGCTCTGATCAGCTCCTTTGTCCCTAAGGACAGTGTTCCAGGGGATCTTATCCACTAGTTATTTAAAGAGCTGGAAGTTCTCTCTTCAGAAGTTCAGGGTCCTAACTTTGCTCTTTGCCAGGCCCGTATTTCTCGAGATCACCAGCTCAGCCAGGGCATGGTCACTGCAGACCAGAGTGCCTCCAATCTTAACCTCTCTAATGGGAGCACCAGGTCCAGTAACGCTTCTCCTCTGGCGGGTTTGTCAAGTACCTGGACCAGGAAGTTAACCTCGATGCACTCCAGGAGTCTCCTGGATTGCTTACAGCCTGCTGTGTAGCTTCCCCAGCAGACATCTGGGTGGTTGAAATCCCCCATCAGGATGAGAGTCTGTGAGCATAATGATTCTTGTAGCTGAAGCAAGGCCTTGTCAATAGGCTTCCCTCAATAAAGTGGCCTGTAGTAGACCCCAAAGACAAGGCGTCCCTGATGGGTCTGATACTTAATTTTTACCTACAAGCTCTCAACTTGTTTGTAGCTGTTTCTCAGAGGCAGCTCTTCACAATCTACCCATTTCTTACGATAGAGGGCAACACCCCCATCCCTCCTTCCCTGCCTCTCTTCTGAAAAGCTTGTAGTCCTTGATTGCAGTGGTCCAGTTGTGTGATTTGTCCCACTACATTTCCATGATTGCAATTAGGTCATAGTTTTCTAATTGCATTGTGGTTTCCAACTCCTCCTGCTTGTTTACCATGCTGCGTGCATTGGTGTAGAGGCACTTCAGCTGGGCTATTGGCTGCATCACCTTTTCGGAGAAGCCCTCTCTAATTCCTTTGGGACAATTCACAGGTATTTCCCTGTTGCTTCCTAAGGTGTCAGTGTTCCCTGGTTCTTCTCTGTCACTCAGAAGTACATCCCCTTCCCCTGCTGAATCTAGTTTAAAGCTCTGCTAATAAGTCCAGCCAGCTTGCAGCCCAGCACATTCTTGCCCCGCGTGGTCAGGTGTGCCCCATCCAGTGCCAACATGCCCAGTGTCTCGAAGTCTCGAAGGCACATGTGAGATTGTAGAATCCCAAACCCTTAGTGTGGCACCAGCCGTGCTGTCAACCATTACCTGAACCATTTGCCTCATTCTTCTTGGGTCCCAGTCTCCAACAGGGAAGATAGAGGAGAATGCTACCTGTGCTCCTGATCCCTTCAACATCTTTCCGAGGTACATAAAGTCCCTGTGATATTTTGGAGTCTCCTTGTTGCAACCTCATTCAATCCTACATGAAAGAGTAGGAATTGGTGGTAGTCTTCTGGCTTTATGAGGCTTAATAGTATTTTTGTGATATCTTAAATGTAGGCCCCTGGCAGGCAGCAAACATCTCTAGAGAGATTGTCCAGATGGCAAGTGGGTGCTTCAGTGCCTTTCAGTGCGGAACCTGCAATTACTAACACCCTTTTGCACTTTTTCAGTGGCACTGATTCTAATGCAGATGGTTGGTTGGTCCAAATTTGTACAGTTGTCCTTTAATAGTCTTGACCATTACTCACACATTCTCATTTTTCCAGACCCTGAGCATCGTATCTGTTGCACAGGGGCACTTCAGGGGCAAGGGGGAGACTCCTCCTTCTGCTCCAAGCAGAGACAAGGGTCTAGTCTCCCTTACCTTGTGAGTCAGTCAAGTCTGTCAGCTCAGGGTTGAAAGCTAGCTTGCCTTCCCTTTGCAGGGACTTAAGGCAGGGCTGTTACTCAGTTCTTGTCAGTGCATAGTACTATGCACTCAGATTCCTGGATACTATGCTTCCTGGTGAGTTCCTCTTGCAACATGGCAACTTGCTCAAAAAGTTCATCCAGCTGGGCACCCTTGCACCCACGACACCCACCTCTGCCTTCAGGCCCTAGGGGGACTTCCAGATTCTGGAGTTCACTGCAACTGAGGGTCTGGGAAGCTCTTTCAGTCCTCAGGAGGTCCGTTGGGTTGTAGGGGTCTGTGTGAGGGAGTTGTGGCCCCTTTGTCTGGGTTTCAGCCTCAGCCTGGCAGTTGTGGCAGATGGACACCATTTTTGTTTCAGTACAAGGCTGCTTCTTTTTGCTTCCAGAAAAGAAAAAAGTGGCCTGCCTTCCACCCTCCCTGCACACCTTCCCACACGAACTGTGGTGCAAATTACCATGCCATGCCCTGGCTAATACACCACACCTGTTTGCCCAACCTGTTCACCATGTTCCTGGTTGCTCGCTCTCCCTAGGGGCTGCTTTTGTACATGTGGGCGTGGCTGCTGCTCTGTCATCCCCTCTTAGACTGCAGCCTCAGTCTTCTATATCCAGAATCTGAAATAACTTCTGTTATGAAGCTTTTCATCAAAACATCACTTGTTTTTTTGTTTGTTTGTTTTTCCTAAATGAAACGAATAGTAAAATTTAAAAATCATAATCAAAATTCTCACCACAAACTATGCTAACCAATGGCACTGGTTTGAAACTGACAGTTTGGCATCTTCCTGAATTTTCTCATGTCAGTTTCCAGCAGAGTATCAAAGTAACTCACTTTGTTAGGAAGAGACTCTGTCTCCATTCCATTTCAGCTTATCCTTTTGTGTTAATTACTCAAAAGAATTTACTGAGAGAAAACAGAACTCAGAGTAGTGAGTTGTATATTTTGTTCAGAACATGATGATGTTTGAGTACATTCTCATCAGATTAGTGAATTCCTTAATCTTTTCTCCATTCTTGTTGGAGATCTGTTCTCTTTTTTTTTTTTTTTTTTTTAAAGTCCAATGAGGCATAGCTGTCAGGTGGACTGAAGACCACGAAAAAAGGCAAAAATATTTGTTAGCTAATTTATCAGTCATGAATGGCTTTGAAGCAGAGATGGAAATATTGAATAGAATTAAACAAATAATGTGAAAAGAGCAGAAAGTGAATATGGTCTTGGGGACCTGAGTTTCTGTGAAAACAAGCTTTTATAACTTGTGCAACTTTGAGTTTTTGTTGTTTTGCTTTTCTAGTACATAGTTTTATTTTTACAGAAGAGAAAAATAAGCCTCAAAATCACAAATGTGTAAATTATAGCTCATGCTAAGTCTTAGCAGGTGGGCAAATCTTCCAGGCATTCTTAGATCATGTGGGACTGTTGATGGGGGGCTTGATGCCCCCCTCAGCATTTGAATTACTTAACCCTTAATTACTGTAGGAGAACGTTTTTTTCTGACATGCTTCCTCTTTTCCACTACTCTCAGCTTCGTTTTTAGCATTAACTAGTGTTTTTTTTTTTTTTTTTATGCATGATCTAATTCATTTGCACTCTAAACAGTGTATTGAAAAAGTTTTAAGCTGCAACAAATTTCAGATTCATCAGCCTTCTATACAGTGAGTTTGAAACACAGCCTCAAAGATGGCTGGAGTATGTATGCCCTTCAGAGTATACAATACTCTGTTTATCTGTTTTCAACATGCTATTGTTTCACAGAGAACCCTTCAAATGGAAAGCCAGGGCAATTCAGGGCGTGCTGTGCTTTTGGCCTCACTGAAATAGCTATCAAGATAGAGCAGACATAGTCAGTTAAGTGCTGCACATGATGTGATGGTGTGGTTAAAATTTGTTGGAAAGAAGATGAAGAGCTGACAATCATCATATTCATGCAAATGGCATTTCGTAACTCCTATGTCAGAGACATCTAGAAATATTACTTGGAATCAAAGTGTTATCAGAACTATAAAACATCTTGCTCAGTGATAATTTCATTTAGTTATTGAATTATCTTTAAAGTAGAAAGGTCTTACATTTTACCTTACTCAAACTTGAATGTGTCCTATGATCTTCAACCACTTAAAGCAGAGAAAACTGCTGCTTTAAATGTAGTCTTACATATAGATTTTTATAATTAAAAAATATGTGAAGAGCAAAGTCTGTTGGTAACAAAAGCAGCTGAAACATGTCTAGCTGTCAGCACTTCTAATTCATTTGGATAGTTTTGAAAAAATGTTGTCAGTGATATTACAGAAGGGTCCTTCAGTTTTCCCATTCTGAGAAGTCAGGATATGCTCTCTTGTAAAACATTTCAATAGTGTATTGCTAGATTTTCTTTCTTCTCAAAGGGGAAAAAATACAACCAGTAACAACTTAACTGATTTGTAGTTTTGCCTCATATTAGAAGTCCAATAAACTAAAAACTTTGAAAAAAATCCTTAGTTCTTTAGTATAATTTAGCATATATATTTATCAGCAGAAATTAAAGAGAGATTGCACCATTTTTGTTTACCCTAACTCTATCCCAGCCAAAACCAATATATCATTGTGTTAATTTGAGCAGGTATTAATTAATGATAGTATTTTCTAAATGTAAAACTGTATAGGAATATGCAGGGATCGATTTAATGTATATCACCATAAACTAGCATAATACAACTAGAACCAATTTCACTTTTTCCTAGAGATAGTCTCCTGATTTGCTCAAGGATTACAATCACTGAAAGTAATATAAATAGTTTAAGTGTGACCTGCCTGAATCTAAAACCATAGAATAATAGAATCATAGAATCATTTAGGTTGGAAAAGACCTTCAAGATCATCAAGTCCAACCATCAACCTGAGCTATCAAGTCCCATCAGTAAACCATGTCACTTAGTGCCATGCATCTTAAATATCTCCAGGGGTGGGGACTACAGCACTTCCCTGGGCAACCAATTCCAATGCTTACCAGGAAGTAATGAATTTAAAGCTCAATTGCATGCTTCAGAACATGAGAAACATGAATGGCCTATGAATTACCATTATTACCTCCATTTGGAAGATGACCACTGTTGGGGTGGGGGTGGGGAAGCTTTCAGGAATTTGTATGTAGATAAACAGTCTGGTTTTTGATTTATAGGATTTTTGGTCAAAGAAAAGCATGAATTATATTTATAGCATGGCCATTTCCTGTTTATAAATGTCCTTCTTTATTGTTATTTCCAAATGTACATTTCTTTAAACTTTGAAGCAGATGTTACATTATATTGTCAGAGAGATTGGCTTGTCACTGTAGGTGTCTACAGTTGGACCCAAAAGTCCAGACTTTTTTTTTAATAGTATTCTCTGTGTAACTTTTGATCTTTTATTCCCTCACTTTTATACTAAAGTAAAATGTACCATTTTAGCAACTTTTTTAGTAGTTTTGCAATCTACATGTGAACAAAAGGCCCAGTACAAGTACCATGTGCTTTTAAACATAGTTTTTTGTTATTATTTCATCCTGCTTTTTTATAAACATAGAGACTCAGAGTACCTATTAAAGACATTTTTCTGACAGTTTGATATATTAGAAATAGTTTTTCCTTGATTTATAGGTCTACCTGACTCCAGCTTTGTGGTTAATGCATCAGCTAGAAGACAGGAGAATTAGAGTTACAAGAAATGTTATTTTGCTTTGTGTTTATCCAACAATACTTACCTGAAGTTGCTATCCAAAAGATGAACATATCTCTAACCGTATTCTGCTTTACAAGGAGTACATTGTCCTTAGAAGATGGCAAGAGAAGCTTGATTCTGAGTGGTTGTAAAGTACCAAATGGATATATCTATGCTTTCAGTGAAAAACAGTGCTCCCTGACATAAACAGACTATCTTGTTCCTATAAGATCATGAAGAAGTCAGTGAATATACAGAGGATCTTAAATGTTGTGAACCAGTTTTTGCTATATAAGTAATCTGATTACACTTTTCTCTCCTGACTATACATAATATA